>CAAALY010244492.1:2081-13487 GCA_900617795.1 Protopolystoma xenopodis
GGGGTGGCAGGGGTCGAGTGAAATATGTGAACCCGGTCGAGGGCAGACGGATTTTACGGGGCAAGATACAGACTGTGGTACTACCTATGGAATAGGGATTGCGTAAATATATGGCAGACTCTGATCAACATTCCCAGCACAAGAATGAAGGGGGTCAGAAGGGCAGCGTGGAGTACAGGGGGTTCTCATAAAAGCCGCTCAAAAGGGCACACCGTACCACATTTAATTAAGCAAGTAAAAAATGGTGATAGTGAAGGTGTGATAGGAGGATATAGGAAATGTAAATAGACCAGGGCAGAATGGGAGATACCATAACTGTTTAGCACACGTTTGGTCAAAGGATCGGCTTCACTTGTCTCCGACGAGTTGTAAGATAGTGCTACGAATGGTAAAACTCACTGACGATGCCGGCGAAACGTCTGGGAATGTGAACGGGAGATATCATAACTGTTTAGCACACATTTGGTCAATGGATCGGCTTCACTTGTCTCTTTGACGGTTGTAACATGTTGCTACGACTGGTAAAACTCACTGACGATGCCGGCGAAACGTCTGGGAATGTACCGCGTCCACGGTCCGAAGATAGTGTTGTAGCGAAGGGCAAAGCTCACTGACGATGCTGGCAAAACGTCTGGGAATGTACCACGTCCATGGTCCGACTGGAAATTATTATGCATCAATGGACTCAGAACAATGTGCGTTCCTCTAAGTCTTCCTACCAATATGACCAATTTGCGTAAACGAGGTCAAACAACTTCTATAGAACGAAAGGAGACTGCGACCACACAAAAGGTCGCACCATCCTGGTCTACATACCTTCGATTAATTATAGGATTTTACTCCTGATTGGACTATATAACAGTATAGCTCTACACAATCGATTGCATCGCTGAGGATAGTTTATTTGCTATATTGATACCTAAAACTTGCTATCAAAAACATACTAACTGAGTCATAGTCTACGCTGGATTGCAAGAAGTGCCTTATGTTGCCAACATCATAAATTCTGAGTAAAAATTGCTTTATCATAGCTGCCTGATGGCACATAAATTTGTGACTAAGCTTCATCAGCACCTCTGGGCCTGGCTTACGTTTGATATTCAGTATAAGGCCCAACAAATCTCTTGTACTTTAGATGAATGATATCTCATTCTGGCAAAATATACGTGCTATTGATAGATTTTATGAACTGGAAACAGTACGTAAAAGTTTGTGAGGAACCACCAGTTTATGAACGCATTCCATTTCAAGTGTAAGGTTTATTTAATCTTGCGAGTAATGTCGGTAAGGGTAGTTTTCGATATTTTTATGTAATTCATGAGTATTAATTTAATCAACATAGGTCGCTAAAGGTTATTTAAGGACTGTTCATAAAAGTTTTCCCACAACGAGATGAGTAAGCCTCGTGATGCCCTTGAATTTCACTTTGCCTTGCCTCTAAAGATAAACTTGTGGCAAGCTAGGCAATAAGTTCAATGTCACTGTGAATCCTACTTGTCCCATTATGGAAGAACACCAACTATCCATCCTTAAGTCACGTTAAGCGGCCTAGAGGGATTAAGTTCCTATACAAGAATAAATGATATCATCTTAAACATTATTCATATCAAAATTGAGTAACGTCGTCGATTGCAATGGCAACTCACGCTTGCCTACTCGACAATCCCACAATGGAATGCAAGTTCCGAGAAGCTCGGCTTGACTTAAATGTCGCATCTGCCCTGTAATTCATACACACCTGTGGGCGTGGTAAACGTCTCTACGATACTTACGGCCTAGTATGGAATCCTTCTGGAAGTACTGATGAAGTGAGGCCGAAACCTCGGTCTATTCCAGCCTGGATGAGATAAGATTTTTGGAGGTAAAGCTAGGCTAGAATTGATGGCATCGTGAGGCATACACATCTCATTGTCCAGAAACATCATCTATCAGCCTTTGAATCCACCTTATGCAACATAGGCTGACCAAGTTATTATTCATTTTGAGTTAGCAATAATTCAGACCATGCCTGCAAGGTATCTTGTTTCTAGTCAGTGTACTCTATCCTTGTCAACTATTAAACTATAACTGTTTAGGAAAACCATCACTACGGTTGGAATTTTTTAAAGGAACTCCTTTACAAGGATTAAGTCGATTTAGATACTTTTGGAATCTAACCGTACTGATATTTCCATATGAGCTTCTGTTGTTCCTTAATCTGCAAATAGACTCAAGAACTCTATTCCTTGAGAGTGAGAGTATGCACACTAGGGGCAAGGATTATGAGATCTAGTTAGCTAAACCCTGATATTTTGGTAGGTAAATTTTTCTCTCTACTTCCTTACATTTAATTTTAAGTAACAGTCCCGATTCCGCTGTCTGGTTCATTTGCTTCACTATTTTGCTGATTCTTCCTAATGTATATAGCGAAATTGAAGAGCATTAACTGGATTTATTATAATATTTAGGAATTTCCTTCTTATTCCATTATTTCCAAGCCCCGTCTGAATTATAGTCCTCTTTCTCACCCTAATCCCATTTAACTTCCCATGCTACTAATGAATAGTCAGTTTACCCAAAGGATTGATAGTCAGGAAATAGGTTCGGAACCTGTCTGTTCTCAGCAAGTATATCAAATCCTTTTTGGCAAGCCCATTGGTATTATAATTACAGGTCAGGTTTTTTTATAGCCGTCGGGAAGGCTAATTGACGTTTGGTCTCGTCATATTAAATGAAAATTATTTTTGACACTATGAATGAAAAAAGTGCCTATATACGAAAAATATGAAATAAAACGAGGAAGATTTAGAATAAGTTTAAACAATGTTTATTGGAGTAGTTACAATAAAATAATAAGCATGAAAAAATATCATAATTTTTTTGTTTTTCGTTTTTCCATTTATTGCGATAAAATACTTGAAAACTTATTTATTTTCTCTTGCAACATTACAAAAAATTTATTAATGAATGAAGCAGCCATAGTCAATAATCGATATTTCTGTATTTGTGGACTTTACAGGAGCTATGGTGTATTGATTATGCGACTATATGAGGTGTATTCATCCTATTTCATTTAGATTAATGAAGTAATGCTAATTGAATTATCCCACAATGTTGTGAGTATTCCTTACATTTCCATCATATTTTACATAAACTTGCTTCCTGATAGGTATTTTTATCCAGCGTAGCATATTAATTAACGTGTTGAGACTATACGCTGCACTACCAAGGTTCGAATCCCTCCGGGTCAGCTCGAAGTTACAATCCACTCTTGGAGGAATGATAATATATTTTGGGAAACAAGGCTAAGCAAAATCCAATGGGGATGTGAGGCCTGGTCTTATCATTGTGAGAGAATTCAGTTACCGACCCTTGATCACCTTAAACAAAATATGGTGTATACATCTCATATTTGTTTAACTACTGCATACTTTTAAATGCAAATGCTGTGACTTCCTGAATTTGTCAAGGGAATGTGTGAGTTGAATAGATTTTAACTACAGTGAATGCAATTAATTGAAGAAAAAGCTTTAATCCAAGGTATAAAGAAGAAGATGATGTGGCCCTCCGTATAGTCGCAGTCTCCTTTCTTTGTAGAGATGTTGTTTGACTTATTTTCGCAACTTAGTCATATTGGCAGGAAAACCTAGAGGAATGCATAATAATTTCCATGACGGTTCGCTGGTATCGTCAGTAGGTCTAGCCATACTTATCACCAAAATACATTTCGTTAAAGAGACAAGTAAAGTCCATAGGTTGACCAATTGTCTGTTAAACAGTTATTGCATTGCTCCTTCTGTCCTTGGCTATTCAACTATCCTATATCCTCGTACCACCACTTCACTATCACAATTTCTTATTTAAATGCGGTATGGTTAGCCTTTACAGCGGATTTCATGATTACTCTCCACACCCGACGCTGGCTTTCTCACCCCTCAGCCTCCTTCATTTTTGTGATGGGAATGTTGATCTGAGTCTCATATTAGTCCGCAATCCTTTTCCTATTAGTCTTATCAGAGTCTCCCTTTTGCCACGTAGGATCCGCCACCTATCTTCCTGGTTCAGCTAGTTTACTCGAGACCTGCTACCCTATCTGTACCACTCGAATCGTTATTTCCCGCACTGTCTCAACTCTTTGATGGCCCACATAATCCCGCCTCGCTGAGTAGACGTCTAAAATAATGATTCTCTAGCTGGTTGGGAGACTAAATTGAAGCCAAATAGCCCGAGTAACTCATATTGTCAAGTCTATTCTTCATAGACCACGTCTAGTGTTAGTCAACTAACTCTTTTCTCCTCCGCTTTTATCGTGCTTCTAATCATAGTGCCTAGTCTATGACTTGCTATGCCCTAATATCTTGTGCTCTAACCCATAAATGTTGGGGTTCAACATTGAACTTAATCAAAACAAGCAGAACCACAACATCTGTGGGTCGTAACTCAAGAAAATAGGGCATAGGAAAACATAGACTTGGCACTATGGCTAGAAGGACTATGGATGTGGCAGAGACTATAGCTAATTGGCTAACATTAGACGCATTTGCTTATATACGGGGTTCATGAAGCAAATGCTTGACCATGAGAATTACCCGGGCTCTTTAGACTCAAGCTAGTCTCCCATCCAGCTCAAGAATCCTGATTACTCAGCGAGGCGGATGTATGCGTGCCATCAAAGGCTTTAGACAGTGGGGTAAATAACGCTTCGAGTGGTACAGCTAAGGAGGCAGGGTTCGAGTAAAATACCTGAATCAGAAAAGTAGGTGGCGGATCCTACGTGGCAAGAGGGAGACTCTAATAAGACCAATAGGAAGAGGATTGCGGAATAATATGATAGACTCAGATCAACATTCCCATCACAAAAGTGAAGGAGGCTGAGGGGTGAGAAAGCCAGCGTGAGTATGGAGAGTTCTCATGAAATCCGCTCAAAAGGGCACACCATAACACATTTAAATAAGCACTTAATAAATTATGATTGTGAAGTGGTGGTAATGGGATATAGGATAGGGGAATAGCCAAAGACAGAAGGAGCGATACCATAATTGTTTTGCAGACATATATAATCAATTTGCGAAATTAAGGTTAAACAATTTCGATTATAGGCTTTAGATTTTAATTTTAATTTTAATTACTCTTGAAGTGTTCCCTTGCGGTTTACCATTAACATAACATCCATAGTAAATGAACATAAACATTATGGGCTATCAATCACTCACAAAATGGTACTCTTCAATAATAACCAAGCTCCATTGGTTCAGAGAGAACATTAATAGTTTTCAAATTCTATATTTTTTTAACTTATTGGATAACATATGGTTGCCTATCAATAAGATAGTCACCAAAAAAATGAGCTTGGATAGACTTAAAATGCACTGAAATTCATAATACCGTCTAAACCAAAGTAGATAGCGCCGTATCGTTTAGGCGTAATTTGTTTATCTCAACCTACTTGTCCAAAGTTCGAGTCCAAATTGGGTTGTTGGTTAAAAGTTAAAGTGAGATCAAAACTGATATACATGCGGCATGAGAAAGGCCTTTTCTTCAACTAATCGTCCACCGATTCACTATCGGTCGAGTACAAAAAAATTCAAAATGAGGTTCCTTGTAATTGTGAAATGAAATGCTAGTCATTAGAATTCCCGCCTTCTTCCACTGGGACATTAAGCAAAAACCGTGATTCAAAAAATCATCATAGATAGCATATTAGGTATATCTTTTGATGGAGATCTTAACATCTTATCATTATGAAAAGGTAAATACTTTTTGATTTTGTTTAGTAGGTAGTTGATTGCATAAAATATTAGCACATGCAAGGCCTTCATGAATTTTACCTCATATTTTAGGAAGCGATGTCTCCTCCCTAGCTCCTCAACTTTCTTTTCTTGTTAGTAATAGGCTGAAACATATCTAATGACAATAACTTGTTGATTCTTTCCCTTAGAGCCACTAAGTACAATGTGCAAATCATCATGAATGCTATGGCAGCGGACGTTCTAAAAAGTCTCGCTGTCCTTATAACTAGGTTGTCAAAACGAGGACAAACCAACACGATAACATTCCTTTAGCATATTGACAAACGTTACCATATTCATTTTTATATCCAACGGGCTACTTTAGAATAGCGAATTTTTTAGTGAAAATGTTTTAATGAAAATCGTTTATCATTTCATAAATGCGAGTCAATCACTTTGATTTAAATGCATAATCATGGAATGAAGACAATGTTTGATTTTGTCATTCATTTTAACTGTGAGATGTCTATTAAAATTTGTTATTTATCCAAATATGGTTTCAGATTTAACTCTAACCTGATCTCGACAATACCACCAATAAAACCGCATCATGGCATATTTTTGGGATAGGCTTGTCCTACCTGCTCTTCAGCCCGAAGACTCGGGTCCCCAATTTAGTCTATTGGCCAGTAATTTTACGATTTACTAACAATTCCTGTATTCTGGTCTAGTTTTGTTGCTGTGAGAGACCAAAGCGACATTGAGATTTCTCTCCATTTTGGATAAGACCTCAGTAAAGAATCGATTAAAGTTAACAGTCACTAAATGAGTATAGGGCCAATCCCTCTAATCTCTTTATCTGATTATGTGCAAGGATCAACGCTAAAGCCTAATCCACTACTAGACATTTTGTCTGCTCATCATTTTGACCATGCAAACCCAAGCCGAGCTAGAAATACAATTTTTAGTCTTAAGGTGGACTCAAAACATTTCTACCTATCCATATCCTTGGGCTTTCACTTTTAGGCTATTTGATGCTCCTATAGTATTATATATCACCTTAACCCGACAATGAAGCTAACTAATGCTCACTTTATGTGTATTATCATTTACGAATTCGAAATTGAGAACCAATATTATGTGGTGATAGTTAAAGAAAAAATTGCCCCTTAGGCTGCATATTGCCTTGATATTTTAGGATACTTCCTTGTCAGAAGATCGCACTTACGAGTTGTTGTAGTATTTCATTCAAGAGAAGTGCCCCTTTTTCTCTTGATTATTACCCTGTTTCTGGTCTAGATTTCAACGCTATCTTGAATCTAATCTTAAGTGATTTTTAACTCACTTGGATCTGTTTTTATTTTTTCACTGTTAGACTGCCTATTCGCCACTATTATCGGTCATTATTCCTAACTTGTAATCCCCTTAAAACGTGGGAAACAATTTTTGCCTTCCAATTTAGTGAACCTATTTAGCTGGAAAGAAATTAAACTTTGGCCCTCAAAACATAATTTACAACAAATCTATACTAAAGAAGCATTATATTGAAGCTCATTTTCCTCTTCTTTGGTGTGAATAAACGTCAAATTTGTTTCCTTTTGAATTCAAGTATAATGTGGCCCTGAAGTGAAAACTTCTTGCTCGAGGCATGCATTTGCCCAAAACCGCTTCAAAATCTGAAGAGGCGATGTCGGAGGCTGGTTGATAATACCGCCAACCACCTCCATCTTATCCCAAAGCAATTTGCCAATGCTCTCCATGAGGTGAATCTCTTTAACGTCGTACCTACAAATAATAATATAATTTAAAAGTAGTTAAGATAATGCGTAGAAGTACAGGTAGAAGCTCAACAGTAATGTTTCCTTTAGAAAACCTCTAACTACCCGGATAACCTATCCCATTTCTATACGTATTTTTATGTGACAAGATTAGGCCCCCGAAATGCTCCAACCACAGACGAGCACGACATGAATAGTGAGCATCCCGTCAGAAATTGGGTTCCGAGCAGCGGAGCCTAGATGATTTGACGCATATGTTGACCAACATTAGCAAGGTCAATGCACCAAAGCCACCCCATGAGGCTATCTCAAATTAACTGGCTAAAACTGGGAGTCAGATTGGTTCATATGGTCAGAAGGGGCAATCTCATTTCTTTTTTTCATTTTATAAGCAAGTTTTTCGCACTACCAGTTGATCATATATACGAGATGCATACACTCTATTTCTTTAAGGGGATAATGGGACTGGCAGTTGAATTTTCCCATCATCATATGAGTCGACCATACTTTTCCATTGGATGCCACATAGTCTCGCTTTCCATAAATGTATTATCATATATGTAAATATATATAAGATCTATTGTTTGTTTCGAAGATTTGCTTGAAAACTTAAAAATGAGTAATCTATTCGATTACTTTAACCAATGCAACTTTGCTTCATCGGCAATCCCACATTAAAATGTGATATGGGAAAATGCCTGATCTTGCTTGAAGTTCACATCTTATCCGTGGCACAAGGGCTTTCATGGCAATGTGATGTAGTGGTTAAACTGTAGAGATTATACGGCAACTGTCATGGTTCGAGTCTCAAGGGGGGTGTGGATTAGAGCTAGGCGAGGTCGAAATTGCAGTCTATCCTGGAGTAAAATATCTTTTGGTCAATCAAGTATATATGAAATTTACCGAAAAAGCAAGGTTTGCTTGTATGATTGTGAAAAGATCCAACTAACAGTCCCTTATTAACCTAAATGAAATAGGCTAAATACATCGCATAAATTACATTTATTATCTGAGAAAATGTAATCACTATTATTGTTATTGACCTCAGCCGGGGATAGGAGGTATAAACATGGTTTTGAAAATCTGTCAAGTAACGTGATGTTCAAGTGCTCACTAAAGATCGGAGATAGAGAAGCCATCTTTGCAATGAAAGCCATGCATTTAATTCCACTCAGAGATGCTTGGCTCATTTCGCCTAAGGATCTTCGTGTTTTGAACCTTTGAGCCCAAACTCTTGGTTTAATCTAAATTATATTTGAGATACATGGGATGGTTAATACCAATGCAAAATCAAGCCTTCTCTGCTATTCTCTGTGAGCAAACGAGCTAGGTGCATTTATACATTCCTGAGAAAGCTGTATGGTCACTTGCCCAGTCTAATCTGACAGGCGCAAGCTAGTTGATGTTTTCTGCTCTCAGCTCAGAGACGGCTTTATATAACCATAATGTTTGTCTATGTCTGCTTTCAAGCTCTCAACAATACCTTCTTAGGTCCAGCTGGCTCCTGCCAGATTCGAAATTTCTGTACTTCAATATTTGCTTATGGACCTACAGTATCCTTCGATTCCCACACTATACTTTGCTTAATCCACCTTGTCTGAAGGCAGAAGCAACTGAGCCGAAACCATATGAATTGACAGCATATAGCCCTAACTTGGAGTATATTTCATAGAATAAATGCATACAGTAAAATTCACTTTTCTGCTGAACCCTTAGCATTTCCATAAAACGAGGAATGGATGACGGATTTGTTTAATTATATGCATTTCAGTAAGGTACATTATTTACCACCCCTCCTGTAGATCGGAGACTGGCTCCTCAAGTTCATTCTCATCCATACTCGCAGGTTAGAACATGGCGGACTATATAGCCTGCCTCCAGGTGGATAGATGCAGTGACTTTGGGTATAGATAATCTGCAGCCAAAATCTCAGTTGTGCAGCAGCGCATTTATCCAAACCGGTTTATCTATTTCGATGAGTCTTACCCACTTTCGCCTCACGTGTCTCCTAAAACCTTAATCTCCAGCTCGGCCAACTCCGCCAAAAGGGTCCGCCAAGTCGGCTGGTAGCTCAGTCTCAAAGACACATACGCACAAGCCGAGACATCGAGATCTCCTCAGAAGTGATTTAGTATCAGAAAGCCGCCGAAGCTAAAGTGATTTCACCTGGCACTGTCTAACCAACCACTCGTAAACTCTTGCCCGACACGCATTCTCACAACACTGCACTTAATTACTGGCATTTTGTGCGTCCCAATTGTGTTTGTGCGACGGTGTTCTAATCACGAAATCTCGTGGCCTTATTCACTTCTTGCCTCTGACTCGATCAAATCACAAGTGCGCAAATTTATTCTTAATTTAAGTCTACCCTGTCTTGCTATTCCATTTTTGTTTTTATTTCTTTTTCATTTATCTTCTCCATTGCGTAGTCGGTCTTAATAATTGTTCGATTGCCCTGTTGCTGGCCTTCAGTATCGTAGTTACTTCTCCCTTCAAAGGGTAGTATCGCAACTAATGCGCTCACGATGTTTGTCAATGACAAAAAACTGGTTTTCCAAAGGTCTTCTTTCAATTGGACGATTAGTTGTTTGGCCCCATCGAAAATGGAACAACTATGATATCTGTTCTAGGGAGCATTGTATAAAAACTTTGATACTAAAATCCCAGCAGTCCGATGAATGGTGTTGAGCCTACTTGATGGAATTGGGACGAATTTTCATCTTTTGTGCCAAAGGCAATATTATAAAGTTATTGTGTGGACAAATCAAACTTAATTCAAGCAGAGAGGGACATCACTTGATCCGAATGAATGACCGTTTAATTGCGTTTTTGACTTGTACCCTGGAGTCTGATCAAGCAAGTGCAAACGCAGGTCATGGTTTCATCTTATATTAATTTAACGAATTAGCCAAACGAAGAGTTTACTCATTCTCAAGTGAATTTGTAATAACATTATTGTCATCCAGAAGGCCTGGATTCTGCTTGCATGCACATGAATACATCAGGGTTATCTAGTTGCTTAAAGTCAAACATATAACCTTGGCTGCATAGGCCACTGTCTCAATTTCGGCTTTCTCTTTTGTATGTATCGCTAATCTTTTCAAATTGATTTCGTTATTAAGCACTACAACTGACTAATCGGTTTGACGGATTCTTCAACCTCTAATTCCTTGGTAGATGCCTCAATACAGACATAACTTGGTTGTAAACCACTTTCTATCGTCGGCTACCTCCACCATTTATCTACAATTTCACATCTGATGGCCAATCAAATCCATCTATGAAGATTTGAATAAAAACTGGGTTTCGAAGAATTCCTCCATTTTTAAGGGAAATTTGGTTGGAATGAATTCGTGTTGTGGCCTCACCGGAAAGCGAATTATGATTGCTGTGTGAGAAAGACTGTTGAATTGTGTGAAGAAGTGCTCGGCTCACCGTCCTGCGACCCCGATGAATCTGTGCTAAGCCTTCGTCTGTACTCTGACAGATATCATCAGAGCAAGTATCCATACTTCACGAAATAGAGCAAAAATATACTAAACCAGGAGAAAAGGTGGCAGGCTGCAACACTAGTCGCTTTTTTACATGCATAACTTCGCATCCGGCGATTTGGTTGGCTGCTCCAATCTTATTCTACATGTTCGCAAATGAGTGAAGTTACTTCTCGAACCGGAAGTGTGCTTGTTGGCAGCTCTTTCCTTACACATATAAACGAGTGTACGATTCTCTAATGTTGAACAATGTTTGGGCTTGTATTAATGACTATTGTGTGTATGTAATGCTCATGTCATGGGAAGTGTGATAGTCCTAGCTAGAATCGAGGCTAATGAAGCCTCCTTCTCTTGTTCAATTGCTATTTCTGCACCCCCTCTTCCCTATTCTCCTAAAGTCTATGCAACAGAAGGCTTTAAGGCCAAACC
>CAAALY010244494.1:3098-13463 GCA_900617795.1 Protopolystoma xenopodis
GGTGATACAAGGTTATAGGACAGAAGGAGGGATACCACAAGTGTTTAGCAGACAATTGGCCAGAGGATCGACTTCGCATGCCTCTCTGATGAGTTGTGGTCTGGTGCTGAGACTGACATGGCTTACCGACAATGCCGGCGAAACGTTTGGGAATGTACCAAGTCCACGGTTTGACTCTGGAAATTTCCATGCATTCTGTTGACTCCGGACAAGGTGCGTTCCTCTTCTCTTTCTGCCAATATGACCAAGTGGTTTTCAAGTCTATTAAAAGTCCTTGAAATTGGCGAATAAAGCATTTTGGGAGGCAAGGTTGAATTAACTGGAATGATATCTTGAATTCGAATCATAGTTTTGTGGAAAAGACTCAACCATTAGTCCTTCAATTCCCTTAAAAGTCCTAAGGTGACTGAGTTCTTATTCAAAAATAACTAATATTCTCTGGGAAGTTACCTCATCGTAAAAACGAAGTTTATATTAATCACGACTCTCCCATTACTTTTCCCCCTTTTACGGTTGGTTCTGGTGCCCAAAAGTTGCCGGATAGTAGATTCAAAAGTCAAGGATGCGAGAATGGAAAATTTCCAATAGACGAGTTTATCAACGAATAATAATTCCTTTTTATTGTCAGCATTAGTATAGTATGTTGCTCTATAAAGCTGAGACAAGCAAGCCGACATAAGTAAAACGATGTAAAGCAACTGTGTCGGTAGCAAAAAGCAGGAGATTAATAGAAATGAGCCACGACGCTTAGGAATGGCAAACTAGGAAGGATATCGAAAGTGCCCACAGGGACAGAAGTTTACATGAGGAACGATGTAGTTGTTGTCTGGTGAGCATTTTGCGGCGTCACAAGACTACGTCTACTGGAGAAAAAGCAAGCAGAGCCTTTGCGGTGGCGACTGCGCTAAAAACAAAAACAATGCTTCCAAAAAGGCCAATTCTTCCCCTGAAAATTATATGTAGTTTTCGTCGTTGAAATTAACGTGTCGCTAGGTTCGGACCTACGAATGTATTCTCAATCTGAATTCAATAAAACAAGGCTGCCATATTTTTTTTCGTGGCTCCCAATAATCTCTGATTTGCAATAACCAAAAAATAGTAATAAGATCTGAGAAAGCACGTGGACAAATTGTTATTTCCCAGTTTGGCTCCATTAGCACTATTTCGTTCTTGCTTGCATAACGTAATCCGGCATTTACTAATGGAAGACATCATCTTTGCTGTCAAAAGGTAGCAAATATTTTTTTTAAAGTCCTGTTTTGCTTGTCCAATTTGGGCAACACTGCTCAGGATTGAAGTTGGAGTACCTTTCGTTTCGTTTGAAGAGGCAAGTGCAAGGGATTCGTGAGTTGGTCTCATTGAAAGCTGTAGTTAAGTGGAAATTATTCATGGCTGTTGGATAGGATATGATAGAGAAATTGAGACAAGAAATACCACCGAGCCAGAAGAGGAGGCTCGATTAGGCTCTAATCTGGTTTTTATTCTCACATCGCATTAAATTCAAGAACAATGCATTCACACAACACGCATGCAATGGGACGCAATCACATGTGGTAACATTGAAGGATCAAAAGTATAAGGGGTTTATGGGGGGATGCAGCTGCAGATGCTGTTTCACGAATGCTTAAACTTTGCCTTTCCAAATGGAAAGGACTGCAAAGAGGACATTTTGCGAGAATTGATAAGTTTAACGGATAGTTTCCCATGGGATTCTAGGAGTGACATTGAACTACAAGTTGTCCCTTTAATTGATGGTCATGTGGAAACACCATATAATAAAATGATATATGAGATGTATTCCCCATAGTTCGTTTAAGATGATGAAGGACTGGTATTACAATTTTAACACAATGAAATGAGTAGAGCTGACGTTTATATTGAATTTCACATAGCCTTGCTTTCCGAAAAATCTCATATTACTGATTTACTGGTAGTCTCGAAACTCTACTTACATACGAAAAATAAGAATAGGACCCGACAGAAGGCCTTAAGGTCAGACTTAAGGGTCTTCTGCAACAATGTCTAAATAATGGAGAACTGGAAATAGGGAACATGAACGCACTTCTCCAGCGAGATGCTAGACCCTCAAATGAGTATGATCTGTCCAAAAAATATAAGAAAGGTGCTCCACTTAGGATTATTTTAAACAATGAAGGTGGCGTGATGCATAAGACATCAGTTAAAACAAATTGGTAATTGGTGATCAGACGATGAAAAAAGTAGATTTGCTGGTAAGTTAAGATGTAGCGTCTTTGCACACTAACAGTCCGATAAACGAGGCAGTGAAGGCTCTAGAATTAACTTTAGATAAATACTCCGAAATCATATCAGGTAAAAAGTTAAGCAAAGGCTCTATAATTAGATTAGTCAATTTTAGCAATGGATAATGCCTATTTTACCTTCAATGGGAAGTTGTATGAGCATACACAGGGTTCGGCTATGAGATCTTGTTTAGTTCCTATTTTAGCAAATGACTACATGATCCAGTTAGAAGTTGGCGTATTTCAAGAGACATTTCTAGTTCCAAAGTGGTTAGTTCGCTATCTGGACGATTACTTTGCTGTTTGGCAATACGGCAAAAAGAGTTGAGGACAATTCCTTGAGCTAATAAAGAGAATAAATGTAAACACTAAGTTTGCCATGGAGGCAGAAAAGGAAAATAAATTGCCTTTTTTGGATGTATTAGTGGGCAAAGAAGGTAATAAGTTAAGTTGCGACGCATACAGGAAAGCCACTCACACAGGTTTTCTTATTAATTTCTTCCCGAACCATACATATAAAGTAAAAATAGGAGTTATGAAGTCTATAATAATATGGAGTCTGAGTCTAGCAGATGCAAACCATAGGGACCAGGAGATTGGTAGATTGAGGTATATACGGTTTCAAAACAATTAAACATTAGGATTAGTAAACAATTACATACCGATTGTTGATAACACGATTAGTGGAGTTTGCCATCAGGCTAGTGTTAGACAACTGGACAATTCTACTCGGTTCCTGATTTTGCCTTCCTGTTAGCTTGCGAAAAGGTTGGGTGAAGTATTGAAGAAATTGAACATAAAAACAATGTATAAGGAGAAATTAACACTTTCTTCAGTAGTTCCTTCGCTTAGAGAATATTCATACCCACTTTCTGTTACAAGGTTTTGTGCTCATGTGGTAAGGTGTATGTGGGGCAGACCTGTCGACCCATTCACGAGAGACAATGCGAACACAAAACCACTTGTCGAGGTCTGTGGATGGAAAAATCTGAGCTCGCTGAACACATTTTGCGAAAACAGGACACTCAATTGACTGGTCCAAAACGCAACTTTTTGCGGCTTACGGAGACTTCACGTCAAAGCGTAAGATTAGGGAGGTAATAGAAATTAATAAAACAACCAACGTCCTGAACAGGAGAAGCGAGTGTGAAAAATTGAGTATGAACTTCTTGTGGCTGTTGGATAGACTTAAGGAAAGGGAGAGAGGGGGATGCAGGAAGAGCTGGATTATCCTCGAGTCTAGTTAGGACTATCACACTTCCCATGACATGACCACTACATACACACAAAAGACAATAGCACAAGCCCAAACACGATTCAGCATTAGGCGATCGTACGCTAATTGTTGTGTGATTAAACAACTGCCACCGAATGCATTTCCGGTTCGAGAAGTTAATTTCGCTCATTTGCAAGCATGTAGAGGAAGGTCGAAGTAATGAACCAAATCAGGAGAGGCCTCATTAATATCGCGATGCTGGGTGTATAAAAAGTGACTAGGGTTGCAGCCGGCCACCTACTTCTCTTGGTTTGGTATATTTTTGCCCTTTTTCGTAAAGTATGGAATCTTTCTCTGATGATGTCGGTCCTGGAGAGGACCGACGAAAGCTTAGCCCAGTTTTACCGGGGCCGCAGGACGGTGAGCCGACGACTTCTTGGCACAATTCGACAGTCTTCCTTACGCGACAATCCTCCTTCAGTTTCCTGTGAGACCACATTACTAATTCCTTACAACCAACTTTTACTTCTAAATGGAGAGTAATGCCACAATATTATGATGCTTTTCTCTCAGATTCCATTACATTTTCTACCCAAGTCTAGCAAATTTGTGAAACCAATTTATTTGCTTTTTTATTTTTAGCTTACAAGTTTTCCATAACACTAATTTGCATGATAATGGGAAAGGGAGTGAGAGGGGGTGCAGGAAGAGCCACTGAGCAAGGGAAGGAGGCTGAATTATCCTCGAGTCCAGTTAGGACTATCACACTTTCCATGACATGGGCACTACATACACACAATAGACAATAGCACAAGCCCAAACATGCCACAAAATTAGACGATCATACGCTAGTTTTTGTGTTATGAAACAACATTTTAAGTTCGGGAAGTTAACTTCATTCATTTGCAATCGTGTAGAGTAAGGTTGAACTAGTCTACCAAATCAGGAGAGGCCTCATCAAGATTGCGATGCTGGGTGTATAAAATTTGACTATGTTTGCAGCCGGCCACTTTCTTCTCTTCGTTTGGTATATTTTTGTTCTATTTCGTAAAGTATGGAATCTCGCTCTGATGATGTCACAGTACAGTCGAAAGCTTGGCACAGTTTCATCGGGGTCGCAGGAAGGTGAGCCGAGGATTTCTTGGCCCAATTCAACAGTCTTCCTTACGCAACAATCCTCCTTCGGTTTCTGGTGAGACCACATCACGAATTCCTTTCACCCAACTTTCCCTTCGAAATGGAGAGTCATGACACAACATTTCAGTAAGGAATTCTCCGAAACCAAGTCTTTCCTCATACCAACAAAGATTCGTCACGATACCTCCGATAATACTTCATTTTTTATGGAAGTGAAGCAGGCGACTAGTGACAATCACTCGTCTGCAGAGTGTCCTCTCATCTCTTGAGTTGTCTTCTGCCTTGCTTAACAAGCATGGTCGGAGAGGAAAACTATTCTTCAGCAAAATTCATATTAATTAGCCTAAGACCTACCGCTTCTTAAACACACTTTTGATCTTCTAACGTACTATCCTATGATGCTGCTGGCTAATTTATACTTATTGTTGATATAAGTAGATTTAGAGGCCTTCTCATATTAATGTGGGAATAACTCAAATATCCTTCTTTAGAAGTTAGTTGATCTTGTTGTCATGACGACCTAGAGTAAGGAAACTTATCCTGAGTCCATAGTATGCACGATACTTTCCAGACTCAGACCGTGGACTTGGTTAATTCCAAGACCTTTTGCCGGTATCGTAATCGGCATCGTCAGTGAGTCCGGCCATTCTTAGAACCACACCATAACACTTTATTCGTATTGTCAGAAGGAGCAAGATAAACAGATCTTATGTGAAGTCCTCTCCCATAGTAGTCATGACAATTTGCAGTGCGGGAATATAGAAAGCCCATGATTCGATGCTGTAAATTATCATGTATACTATGACAGAGAATTCTAAGTTATGTTCACCCTATTTCGTTCAAGGTCCTGAAGGACTGGTAGTTGAATTTTCCCACAATGATATGAACAAAGCAGAGGTTTCCATTGAATTTAACATAGCCTTGCTTTCCTACCTCACTCATCTGATTCACCCTGGGAATACGACCAAGTCGCGAAAAGGAGATTCAACCATTCTTATCCCTCTTTAACTCACCTAAGCGACATAGGGTGACTAAGTTCTTGCTCCATACTTATCCAATCAGGCTTACAGGTCAATGAAATTGATGAGCATGTTGTCCTGCCTAAAGTTAATATGTGATTTTACAAGGCTACTGTGCATTATGGTGTGTGGTTACATGCGTTTTGCCATGCCTACGATGCCCATGAGTCAATTAAAGTGTTCGAATCATACTCAGTCTCAAGGCCAATCTAGACTCTCTTGCTTATTCCGTTTTTCATTGTTTTCAATGTCGCTAACAATATACAAATTCCATAATATTTTCATGTTACATTTCATAAACCCTGGCCTTAGATTCAGGAAGTTTGTCGTACTGTGTATTCATAGTTTTGTCCACTTCTTCCGCTTAATTGTTCCGTCTCCATAGCCTACGAGACCTTTAAGGTAAGACCATTCTGTATGTGGATAATTATTGAACATGTGTCCAGCTCCTTGTGATTTCCGGACAAATAAACGCCGACACATCCTCTCTGTTTACATAACCTCCTATGTGTTGATGTACTTAGCTCTCGCACATTAACTACTTCCCATTAATACAAAACATCATGAAGGTTTGAGTTATGGAGAGGGTCCAAATCTTCTATAAGAGATGGCATTCTTAGTCCTAATGCCCGAATCACTAAGTAATTCGCTCATTTGTTTAAAAGTTGACATGATGGCAACTTCTGGATGAAATCCTCTGTCTTGTCTTGCTCATGTTTCTTAATAAATTACTTATTAATAGTAGCTAGATAGTAGATAGTCGTTCCAAACTAAAATGACCTAAACATTACCTGCATTACCTGTGCTTAAAATTATCGCAATTATTATAGTTATTATTATTATTATTCTATTATCCCACTTTATACTACCACTTAATTTCGCATCAGCCCGAGTCACATTAAGTCTCTTGATTTAAGGCTGTCCTAATCAAAAGCATTATGAACACTTTTTCAGTCCATATGTAACTCTGGCTGAATTGAAAAGATGTGAACCTGTACGCGTGAAAGTCAAGTTACTAAAACATTAGTCAGAACCCATTGGTCTGGGTTCCTTAGAGTTTAATAACCAAAAAGATTGTGTAATCTCGTACGTTTTTGTATATACAATTAAATACATACAAGACATACACAGCCAGAGAAGAAGACACGCATTTACATTGCAGGATCTCAGTTGACTTCAGTTAGACTTATTAATAATAATTTAAAGCAAAGCGCGAAATAGTCAACCAACCCATAGAATAACTGATTAATAACTCAAACGTAAACGATAAGAAGTAAGCAGATCCGCTAACAGCCATCTCGTTTAGTTTGGCCTTGGTGAATTTCGTTGAAGAATACTTTCTTGTTCCAACGATGTCCATGACAAAGGCGCAAGCTCAGTACAAATGGTTCTGGTCAAGGAATAGGGCACCAAGGACGTCTTCGCAAAAGTCAACAGTATCAATTCCAAGACAATATTACTTCGGTTTTGGGTTAGGCCAAGTTATGCATATCTTTCACCATATTTCCCAAACACGATGAAAGATCTAAACTAGTAACATCATAATGGGATTTTTTGAGACATCTTTTCATCGTATTTACATGTTGGGGACATTTCACTGACCATCTTAGCTACATTATTCTGCTAAAAAAGAAAGTTCGCAGTTAATGTATGCGGTGGTTGCCAGACATTCTTGTGAAGCTTTCGCCCTCGAACGTGATAAATAATCATAATGTTGCCAAGATGACAGAGGAACCATTTGGCACAAATGGCTCTCAACGTCAAGGTAGAATACATGGCAAAATAGATAATTTCAAAGCTCACGTTTTGTTACATAAGGTTTTGGTCAGTGAGCTATGGAGGAACATCGATCCCAACCTCAACAACACCAAAGTTGCACCAATTACTTGGGGTCTCCAGTTAGAAGTAAACCTTGGAATGGTCTCAGTTTAATTTGTGCTTAACTACGATAGGTGATAGAGAATCTCTATTTAAATAAAAATGATATTTTATGAAATCTTTATGATAAGTTTCTGGCCTAAATATTGTTAATAAATTTGATAATTGTTTTGGCTTACCGAAAAGTCAAACTCCAAAGAAGAAATCCCGATCAGGTAATCAAGTACTTGAATGTTCCGTTCTGTGAGCTCCTGCATTGAAAAAAAAGTTCTTTAATATATGTAATCAGTCTAAATGTATGATTAAAACCCAGTTGAAATATTAAATCTCCGAAATAGTTTCTTTTGTTTTCGTCTGTGAATCCTCTAAAACAAAAATTAGCCAACTTTTTTTTAGCCTACAAGAAGATTTTTGAGACTACCAATATATCTGAACTAAAAGCTTTATTCATCCCATTCCGCTCAAGGTGATGTAGGAATTTCGCATAAACTTGCTTTTCTCTAATTTATTCTAATACAGGCTGGACTGGACTGTGGTTTCAACCTCAACTGAATCGGTTTCATCAGCATTCCAGCTGGACTCAAACATGGTTTGTGATATTGCAGCATATTGCACTAAGCCGCACTGTTACGTGTTCCCGTGGATCGCAAAGTATGTATGCATTCCACGAAAGCCTAGGCCTTTTCCATAATACATTTCTGCAATGGAAGTGTTAACATAGCAAGTGGAATTTGCTATAGAAATAGTTTATATTACTTATTATCAATTTATAAATAAGTAGGGTGAATACAGCTCTTTTGTCAGATATGCTGATAGTCTCAAAACCTACGTATAGATGGAAGATATGTAATGTAGACGATAATGGTAGCAAATACATCTTGGCTTTTTCAAAAATTCCATCAAATAAAGTGATATGAGAAAAGTCAAGGCTTTATTGAATTTCACTTCTGCACTGTGACCAAGTCTGGAAGTCTGACTTAATAATCAACGTGTGGAGAATGTAAGGTTAACTACCACAATCCGGATTCAAGCCCATCTAATGAACTCGATTAGACCTTAATGAACTAAAGGATCAGAATAACTTTATTGGAAGCAATTGTATGTTAAACTCAAAGGAAACATGAGGCCTACTCATATCATTGTTGGAATATGTAAGCGCAAGTCCTTCCTATTTTTGTGCGAAATAGGGTCAATAGGGTTCTTATCAAAGTTTTTCATTACAATTTGGTTAATGCTCTTGTCGTAATTTCATTTTCCGCTATTGTCACAATAGAGCTGATTTACCAGGCTTTTGTTAAACTTCTTACTTAACAAATTGGTAACTTTACTTTATTTTATGATGACGGATCATGTGGTCAAAATGTTCATTAGTTTTGTGGTGCTGTTAACTAGCCATTATTGTTAGTCATTTAAAGTTTATCGTTAATTCATACATGGATAATCTATATGTCCACTAAAAACAAGACCACTTGATGTTCTCAGTAACTCATCGTGATGATGTGGCCTTTTGTATGATCGCGATCTTTTTTCGTTTTACAGAAGTTGATTGACCTTGGTTTCGCAACTTCTATAAAAATTTTGAAGTCGCATATGTCTAATTATTACCTTAACCGGTGCTTGAACGGTTACAAAGAAGCTCTATACTGCATTGCAAAGAAGGCTTGGCTAAATGCACATTATGTTTGCGACATGTCTAAAAAGCCTGAATAATTTGTTTCGCAATATTAGGGATTTCGCTTAATTAACCATAATATAAAGAACCGGGCAAACATAGGCTGACTAGTGAAGTTGAATAATAATTCGAAAAAGTGACAAGCTCATAGTTAAAAGTAGAAGTAGAAGCAGACCTCTGTGTTTACGCATAATCTAATACAAGGCATATTGATACCGGAGGAAATATTAAAATAGCTTGTTTTAGTTTATTGTCATCCTATGCTTGAGCCGGTTGTCCCTAAAAACAGCCTCAGATTTCGATGTGGAAAACGTTCAAACTCTATTTGAGTGTAGATACGAAGAGAAACTTGGTTTCGATGAATCTCCTGAGATAACATTGTCAGGGGGATCTTCATTTCGTATGAAAGTGCATGAAGAAGAGATTCGTTGGTCGATCTCGCCAGATGAGGACGGATGATTTTATACGATATTCATGTTGACCGGCTGTAGTACAACGAGTTTCATCCGTCCTCATCTGGTGAGATCGACCAACGAATCTCTTCTTCATGCACTTTCATAATGTTATCTCAGGAGATTCATCGAAACCCAGTTTTTCTTTGTATCTACTTTGAATAAGAATACTTTTTAGGAAGCAACAGTAAGAGAAATCTAACCCTTCGTATCTTAATAATTATTAGTTTTGTTTGGTTATCTCAGGAAATTCATCGAAGCCCAGTTTTTCTTCCTATCTATAGTGAGATAGTTGATTAAGTAAACAATTATTCTTTGCACAAAATAATAGTCAAAGCTGCAAAGCAATTTTCATTCAGTTTTGATGATACCAACTTTTTATCCTCATGTGGTGAGATCGACCAACGAATCTCTTCTTCATGCACTTTCATACGAAATGAAGGTCCCCCTAACAATGTTATACACTTTCATACGAAATGAAGGTCCCTCTAACCCTTCGTATCTTAATAATTATTAGTTTTGTTTCCTATTTGAGTGAGCCTCGACCATGGGCCCTAATCTCCTTCAGAATAAATACAGGAAATGGCGGTCGTTAACTAGGCCAGAGCTAAGTGATGGATGGAAGAGCAAATAGTTGAAGGACTAAAGTTACACTTCTCACAGTGCTTGTGGTCGCCAAAGCTATAGTGTAACTTCAGGACGGATAGAATAAACGGCTTGAATTTCTTGT
>CAAALY010244495.1:0-10169 GCA_900617795.1 Protopolystoma xenopodis
GATTGGTATTGAAGGCAAATTTGACTGGAGACAATTATGAATTATTTGTACGTACGAATAAAAAGGGGCTTTGATCAATCTCCTGAGATAACCTTGTTATGGAGAGTTCGTATGAAAGGATATGATGAATAGATTCATGGATTGACCTCATCAGAAGACGGTTTGAGACCTTTGCAAGAAAGAATCCCAGCTCTGATGATGTTCATCCTAAGGCAAACGAAAGCTCAGACCGTTTTCACCTGAAGCGAGGGAAGATGTCTCGCAAACTGCGTCAACTTGAACTTAGCATTAAAGCAAAATGGCTGCAATACAATGAGAATCAGCAATCGCCCTTGGGTGAGATCGGCCCACAAATCTCTTAATCATGCAATTTCACACGAAATGTAAGTTTGCACAACAATGAATTATATGTTCTAAAAGAAGGTTGAAACAGGAGCAGCCTTCAATTAAAACCAAGCTAGTGAATAAAACTTCAATTAGTCAACAGAGTGATGATAATGCCCAAAGGATGATAACTTGTGAAACTAAGGCTTCAACCCACCAACAAAAACTATTTAACGAAAATGTTTTAGTGATCTACACTTATTTCAATCAGTTGATTAGGTAATGGGCAGTATATATAGAAAGCAAGAGATGTGAGTGTTCAGAGGCTGAAAGTATAATCAACAAAATACCCGATGACAGTTGGAAAATGAGGTGCGAAAGAAACTGAAGTTTCCTTCAAATTATAACGCATTTGCGAATGCATGGATGATTGAGTTACTCTCTACAGGTGAAGCAATAAGGAGATACGAACCCCAAAGAAAGACGCAGTATCCCTGTCAGGCAATCTTTTTTCATCAAATGCATTAATTGTGATGATGCCTTTGATCGAAAAGAGTGTCTGAAGCATCTACATTCGTGGCATTTAATGTGTAGACATCATTTTGATTTTAATATACTACTTCCAAAGTATTAAAGTAATAAAAACCATAATGCGTGACGTTAGCAAAGTCTGAGTTATCAGGATGAGTGATGAATGCTGATCATTCAAGGTTACGGATATTGGTGATCGTTCGAAGGAGTCATCAAATTTAAGCCAAGATTTTGATTGACCAAACTATGCCTAAAAGGTTGAAATTTTATAGCATCGAATATGATTCTTGCATATCCGCATAAATTCGTCGGGTAGGTATAAGTTTAGGTACTTGATAAAAGAACTGGCCAATTTTTTTATCGGCATGTATTATAGTGGATTTTCTTGGTATACTAAACTTTGTATGAAAGTGCAGTCAACAGTTAAAGATTTCAATCATTTTTTCGTATCTAAGACTTTTTTGACCATCTTCTCTCTATAAATCAAGCTACCTAATGCAAATTGAAATGGTAAAAAGACTGATGGCCTATATCTCAAGGAAAATGAATTATAAAACAAAAAAGTGTAGAAGCTAATGCGGATCTTCACCAGAAACGACATTTATATGAACTAGAATCGAATAATCACACAATTCTCAAAAGGTTGACAGTATAAAAGAATAGGCACAGCCCCTATAGGCTGTCCTAAAAAATCCATCTTTAATCTATATAATGGGGTGTTGATAAAATCGTAAGCGAAAAATAATGTACCAGAGGACTCCAGAGGCAGGATCATAATACACAGCGGTAAATACACTAATGAAAATAGACGATGGATAGGCGACTTTAGGAGAAAACAGGATAAATCTGAGGAACGAGATGCAAAAGAGGATAGAATAGCCAAACATTTGCTAGTACTAAGTCGGCCCAAAACTGTTGATTAACAGATCCATTTAGTCTAGTCTTTGAATTCACAATCCACTACACCTTTGAGGTCTTCACGTTCACTTGCCCTCAGCAATGTATAGGAAAAACTAACTATTTCCTTATTCCTTTTTCTTACATACCAATCTCATGAACTTCGGGCTCTTTCATTGATGAGAATTCCAAGGAGTCATGTTCACAAAATACTTATTTTAGAGAAGTAGTTTGAGCTCATTTTCGTAACTTGTTCATATTGGTAGGAAGACTTAGAGGGACGCACCGACCGATAAGATTAAAAGGCAACAAAAAGCATGGAACAATACACAAACTAGCGAAATTCATTTGCTTGAAGCTCAATAAAGTAAATGACAGACTCTCGATTGCCATTGATAAGTCATATGAATTTTCTCAAATGATCAAAAATATTGGAAAATTTTGACGTAAAATCCATGTAAACAAACATCTCAGGAAAGAAGGTAGTCAACGCCCTGCTGGATGTCTTAAAGCGAGAGGAGGATCACCTGAAAGCAGAGCGGATACGGAAGGAGCCGTTGGCATGACTAATCAACCTGACAGTGAGTACCATATATTTTGCATTCAACAGCAATATCTATAAGAAAATATTTGGACTACCGATGGGATCTCAAATCACCTCTTTTGGCAAATGTATAAATGGACAAATTGGAGAAGGAATTTGAGAAGTCTCCGCTGCAACTAAGAGTGGATATGCGATACTCGGATGTCTTATTTGCACTTTGGTCGAATGGTAAGAAAGATTTGGATGTGTTTCTCAATTTTATCAATCAAATGGATTGCAGAATTAAATTGACAATGAAGGTGGAGGAGGATAAACGAATACCCTTCCAGAATTTTGAGGTTATTTGCTCCAACGGAACACTCAAGAGCAGACTATTCAGAACGAAATCATATGCGAGAATAAGCCTGAGTTTCCAGTTTCATCACAACTATAGACTGAAGATCGGAAAAATGAGGAGTATGATCATCAGAAGCTTAAGACTAACGGACACTAAGTTATGAAACAAAGAGTTGGATAAACGGACTCGGATTTGTCTTAGTAACGGGTATCCCAGAGAATTTATAGAAAGAAATATTGGGATCATAAAGAGCGAATTTAAACTAGAATTTTATGACAATAGGATCAGAAATCGGGATGACGAAAAAAGTGGATATACCTGCCTTCCTGTGAACTCAGCCAGAAATTGCGACCTCTGCTAATAAAATGGGATATAGAGGTGATAACAATAGAAAAGACAACAGTCTTCAGAAGTCTGCCGATGTAACAGGAGAATGCTGGCAAACTGAATTGCTCGAGAGTCTATAGCATAAAATGCGACAACTGTGGGCAAAGTATATTGGTGAAACAAAAAGAAAAATTAGTCTACGATTCAAAGAACGCATGGACACGGAAAGCTCCGCATTGTCTTTTAAACAATAGATTAATATTATCTAGTATTGCAGGTGTAAATCAAGAATCGCACTAGCTCATGCTGTTTAAGTCTGCCAGGTTCCTCATTCTTTGTGCTGGATGTGAGTCTATGTTTGGATAGTACTTGTAATAAACGCAACTACATTAAAAATCAAGAATAAATGGCCTATCAATTAAGCGAAAATTATGTAAGCTATCGAAAACAATCAGTCAGATAAAAGGAGAGATTAAATATATACATTGAAAAAGAGCATATAGGCTAAAATGAGCATGAAAGGAAACATAAGACGTAATTAATGGATCCATACAGAACAATACGATTGAAGCTAAAGTTGAGGGTGCAAACGAGACCAAGACAAGGTCAAAACCGTGGTCCAGTCCACACAGGATAAAAAATTATTTTTTTGGAAGGTGTACCGATATGATTGTGGAACAATTCAATTATCACTCCTTCAATCTAGGTTGAATACTGTTTAGGGTTGTTTTTACATTCGACTTGTGGTGATTTCGCTTGGTTTTGCCTCTACGTTCTCCTTGCCGGGCATTCCAAAAGGCTGTTTATCTAAATCAGACTAGATTCGCATCCTCATTAATACGCGAACCGTGAAAATTTTTAACATGAATGTTGATGATATATACCAATTTCTACTAGATTTGGTAGTATATTGATTTCTGAAGTGTCAACAATCAAGACCCAGGTAGCAAAATACTACTCACTAGAAAATCAGTAGCGGTTCGCTATAACTTTAAAAAAACATACTGTAACTTTTATGTTGAGTACTTTTGATTTTTTTTGAAGAGGCTAACGGAAGGTATTAGTAAATTGGTCTCCATGAGGCCGGAGGTTGGTTGTCTTGAAACGATGACTCTGGATTTGTGCTAATAAACCTTCAATTCGAATGAATCCTTCCTTAGAATTCGTCCGTAATGTGACGGATATCGTCAGAGCAGGGCCCCGAGCTTTACAATAATTCGCCTAACTTTGTTCACTTAATGAGGCATCTCATAATTTAGTGGGATATCCCAAGCTTTCCCTATATGCATTTGTGGCCGGGAAGCTTGATATTCTCTTAAATCCCGCATACTTTTAACCATGCAGGCTTGGAGCATGTGAATGCGTTCCATCGCACGTGTGCTATGTGCACGCAATGTCTGAGGTGTGAAAATGAAAATCAGAATTGGGGCTAATCAAACCACCTTCATTTGGTCTGTCATACTTCTTGTTCCCTCTCGCTTCCTCATCATATCAATGAGCAAAAAGTAACTTCCACTTTATTTCCTACACGCATTCCTTTTACTTGGAGTGTTGGCTATTGTGCTGCTTTATATAGACTTCTTGTCCTTTCGCTTACTTGTACACTCTCTAAATTCACTTTATACATTCTCCTGATGCCCCACTTCCTCAGGAATTCACCTATTTTCTAGACCATGGTAACATAATGCCACTAGCAAAGTGTTCCAGCTACCCATATTTCCCGAAATAGATGCTTTCCTCTTCCTTCTATTTGCAAATATTTTAACGTAATTTTCACTTGATCCTAATAAGTAATCTTTCTCAACTAAAGTTGTCTTAATCGAATATATGAAGACCAAGATGGTGTGACCTTTTGTGTGGTCGTAGTCTCCTTTCGTTGTATAGACGTTGTTTAACCTTGTTTTCGCAACTTGGTCAAATTGGTATGGGAATGTACCACGTCCATGGTCCTAATCTGGAAATGATAATGCATACAATGGACTCCGGGGTAGGTGCCTTCCTCTAAGCCTTTTTACCAATATGATCAAGTTGCGGAAACAAGGTAAAACAAAGTTTTATTAATTGCCTCAATTTTTGGTCTCGACGATTAAAATCTTCAATATGTAGTCTCCATATTATGATGGATTTCATAATTACTACTCTGACCCATTATTATTTTGAATTCAATTTTATTTTGTGTGAAAGTGAATACGTGACGGCAGATAAACACACACAGATAGACACACTCACATGCCTCGAGGTTGGCATATAGCCTGAACTGAACAAACCCCTTTGTTCCCCATCAAAGAGCTTAGATAGAAGGTATATGTATAGCATTTAGGGATAAGCCAGCGAGTTTTCTTGACTCTTTAGCCTAAATATTGCTATAAAAATGATACGCTGCTGTGAAGACGAGAGATTAACACGATTTTATTATAATCAAAGCAGATTGACTCGGAAACAGCGCCAACAAGAATATTCCATTAAAGCCAATCCAACATCATCGAATCTCTTCATCACAAACAATCACTTGAAATGGAAGTAAGCTCAAAAATTATAAATCAAAAGAATCCTTGAAACCCAACTTCTTTTTCTATAATTATACTTTAAAAGGAAATTTAGCGGGAGCCCCTTCGACTTGCGGTGAAACTAACTTAAGAATTCTTTCCGCTCGCCCTCTCAAACCAAATGAAGCTATTTCAACATCAATATAGTAAGGGCTTCTTCAAAAACCAGTGTTCCTACACAAATACCTGGTTGCTTTGCTTTGAATGGCATAGTTCTCTTGCAGCTTCTGGGATAACTTGCTTCCTTCTTAACCGGCATGTTCAAGCTAGGGCGACTAATGAAACGGTCCAGTCTAAGGGGAAACAGGCTTTGGAGATGCATTATGAAGAATGATTATTTCAAAAGTAGTCTACAGAAGTTCATCTTTTGAGTAGTAGGAATATTATATTTAACATTTTACTGATTGTACTGAAGAGTTATTGGTACTTTCTTAATCTCTTGGCTCTCTTTTCACTGTTGTGGAAATTAGGCGAATGCTCGTGGAGGCACAGCAAATAAACTATAAATATTTTTCACTCCAATTTAAGAATCAGATTAGGACAAAATCTGCCTTCGAAAGCGAGTTGTTTGCAAACCCATCTTGTACCGACAACTGGTTTTATAGCATAATAAGAGTTGTCCATATAACTACCAAGAAATCTCAAGCATCTTATGCATCGGGCATCCGTTTGTTTACATTGAGCTCCTATTTTTACAGTTGATGAGGAAGTGTTGTAGCTCTGGGTTAGACAGAAAGATGAGGCTAGCTCCAACCGAACATCTTCACCTTTTACCGCCTAGCCTAGGCTGTGAAAGGCTATTGGCTGGTACATCGAAGTGATAACGCACTCTTTTAACACACTTGTACGGTCGAAACACCTGCAATAGGAAGTTTAGAGCTGCAAAGATCGTCACTTTCGCGGACAGTATTCTCAGTTGTCACCCCGAACAGGGTGGAAATGCGATCAAGAAGGCTAAAACTTAAAGTATACATTAAAATTCCACGTACAAACAGTACTTTTTGATAGAAGTATTCATTTTCACAGATACCAAATATAGTGAATCGGCCATCAGCACGCGGATTCATAGTCAGAAGTAGGATTGCTTTAATTAACCCAAATACCTTCACACGTTCGCCCTATATCATTCTCGGAAACTGATAGGCATGACAACCACGCTGGTGACTACTTAGCTTGTTCAGCCTATTATAAAAACACGGATTTTTAAGCTGACAATATCCTTGGAATTCATGTTTTAGCACAGTTGCGGTTCCGGCTTCTTTATCTCTGGCGCTTTGCTGGAGACAGGCCTGACGATTGAGCTCCAAGCGTTATCGCACATCATTTCGTTGAACACTATCTTCCGCACGAAGATGTTTGTTGAATGGGCGTGCCAGAATGAGAGAGTCACGAGGACTATTTCAACCTGCAATTCTCAGTAAAACCAAAAATTGCTACAAAAATGATAGTCTGCTGTGAAGACGAGAGATTAACACGATTTAATCGGAATCAAAGCAGATTGACATGTGGCCAATTCCCATAAAAGATGGCAACAAGTTTATCTCTATGAACCCGCAAATTGCATGTAAGGACAATCTTTCCGTTATGATACATTTATTCTACCATTGTCTCTAGAGATGAAATAAATGCCTTAGATAAGTTAGAAACAAGAATCTATTCGTCTGAACTCGTTTTCGCATCTTGGTCGTGTTGTCATAGCAGCCAAGTTGGACGCCATACTATATTCCCTTGAAAAAGTAGGCGTTGATATATCAGGAGATTCCTCTAAAGCATGTTAGTAAAAGAGCTGAATATATATATATATATATTATAGAAGAATTATATATATATATATATATATATATATATTGTTTAAAGTGCTGAAAGACTGATAATTGATATGAGTAGGTGCCTCGTTTCCAGTCTTGTCTCCCAAAAGGTTAAAGTAGAAAAAATTTCAAAGCAGGCAAATAAAAATGCGTTTAAAGGAGCATAACTAATTAGGTTGCCGATAAGAAGACCGATTGTCTTAATAAAATATTAAAGATAGGTTTTAAATGAGTATAATATTAACCTGCCCACATTCGTACTTTGAAGATTATGGATGTTTGCTAAGGAATGGTTTTTCGGTATGAGGTCAAAAGAGGTGAAAGATTAGTTCGGAATCCGAGGAGTGGCAGAGTGTGCGCAGACGACCTTAAGCTCAAAAATGCCATCTCCCTTCAGGCTCTGATTCTTTTCCATTCACTCTTTCCTTTAAAATAAAGAGTTCGATAAACTAGGATCGTTAAGACACTCAACTCTTCAAAGGAAAATCTATCAAAAAGTCTTAGAAACCCGGCTACTCGTCATGGCTACTGATAAAGACGTTTAGGCACTTAAGAGAATGCTGTCAGACAGTTAAGCATACGTAAACATTTTATTAGTTGTATCCTTTAGATCAACTCTGGCTCACACAAAAAAGGCATAATAAACTTTAGAGGGCTTGATAATAAGGCTGGAGTTGTGTCGGTAAATGTGTGCTAAAAACTTGCCTTTCGTCTGAAATTTCCTCGAAAAATTTCCTTTATCTGATATATTCGGCAACCATAGGAAGGAAGATTTTGGCACAATTTGATGTACAAATGCTTGAGCTTCATCTCATTTTCGTAGAATGGTGTATGCCAGAGTTTTGTATAGTTTACCTAAAGCATAGATAATGAATAGAGTAGTGAGCAAATACCTGTATTTTAGGTCTCAAAAATTGTGTTTAATGTATCAAATAAAATTCTACACACAATATCCCGAATCAAAAAATCCTGTGCGCTTTAAATGCAAATTAGCTTTGCAGAAACTCGGAAGTCTGAGCTAATTTGAACGGAAATAGTGTTGTTTCCTGGGCAGCTAAGTGTAATAGCGAGTAGTCAAGATCTCCAAGCTCTTTGAAGCTTCAACAAAGGTTAATTCCGGAACAGTACCCTCATTCAGCCGCAAAAAATGTGGAACTTGTGATCATAATGCCAAATATCTAGGATGATTCTGATTGTCCCATTACCTAATCTCTTATGCGGCAAGCCCTAATCGTTGTGGTTTTTCACTTGCTTTGATAAGATTTACTGTCGACGCCTTTACAATTTTGATGCAGTATTCATAATAATTTCCAGCAGCCGACCTTTGAAGTGGTAAAATGAGGTATTATTTTCATTTTTAAAATTAAATTTGAAGCCTTCGTTTTTTGCCATGTTAGCCTCTTTGCACGATGCATTTGGCAAATGAATATCTCTCATCTGAAATAATCATTTCACCATCACCACCTGCTTAATGCTTTACTTTGGGATAGTTGTCAATACGGCCGGATTCAGATCTTGACTTATCCGCCCCGATTTGTATCGCTTTGAACACTAATTTGACCATAACGGTATCAAGGCTTGAGAATAAGTTTTGAAATTTATGTAGCAGTTAAACTCTTTGATGATATATGTTTTCTGGAATTCGCTAATCTGACTATATCGTAAGATTTTGGCGTAGACTTCCTACGCTGTACAATGTTCACTCAACTGTTAAGGTCTAACTATGAAGGTATGTCAATGCGGCTGAAGCTACGCCATAAGAAATATGACAAGACCTTTCACATGTGGCCAATTCCCATAAAAGATGGCAACAAGTATCTCTCAATGAACCCGCAAATTGCATGTAAAGACAATCTTTCCATTATAATACATTTGTTCTACCATTGTCTGTGGAGATGACATAAATGCCTCAGATAAGTTAGAAATAAGAATCTATTTAAATCAGTCTACAAGTTGTCTGACCTCGTTTTCGCGTCTTGGTCGTGTTGTCATAGCGGCCTAGTTGGACGCCCTTGTGCAAAGTCCTCTGCCATCGTAGGTATGCTAATTTCCAGAATTGGACTGTGAACTTAATACATTCTCAGACGTGTCGCCGGCATCCAATTCGACATCGTCAGTGAGTCTCACCAATCTCAGCAACAAGCTACAACTCGTTAAAGAAACGAGTGAAAATAATCCCTTGACCATCTTTTTGCCCAACGGTTGTGTTATAACTTTTCCTTCTCTCTAAACACATATCTCACTCCCGCCCTATCACAACTTCCTTTATGATTATATTTAACTACTCTAGCCGGTAGGAAGTAGGTGGATGCTCCAGGACAGAAAGACCAATTCTAGCAGAACCGTTCGACACAAAGTTGGTCAAAGCATTGACTTTGCTTGTCTCCTTGACGAATTGTATCTTGGTGCTCAGAATTGCTGTACCCATCGATGCTGCCGATGAAAAGTCTGGGAATTTATCAACTCCACAGTCCAACACTAATTTATCCTAACTACTATGTTCTGCCCAACTAAATCAAACTGACAACACTACCAAGCTGCGAAAACAAAATAAGACCACGCATAATTTAAGATAATGTTCGGCGCTTGCAGCAAATGTTTCTTTATCATGTGCCCCAAAATGCCGATCCTATTAATGTGATATATGTTAAAGTGAACTCCAATAGAACAATCAAAATTTCCCTTCATTCCATGGTGTGCGGAGTCAATAGCAGTCAACTTCCAAACTGTACAATACTCAGATTGCAAAAATTAACTGCCGCCAATGAAATAGGCTTAATTATTCCTAAGGTGATGAAGGACTGGTAGTACAATTTTCCCACAATCATATGAGTTGAGCTGACGTTTCCATTGAA
>CAAALY010244508.1:0-10445 GCA_900617795.1 Protopolystoma xenopodis
GCGTTTGGTTGGGCAATAGTAGATGTATCGCTAATTCTGCCTTCCTCCAATCATCTTTCATTAAATTCTTATGAAAATGGATACAGAAATATCATTAAATAGCGGAAAACACCTCAAAGTCTGAACACGAGATTAATTGGAAGACAACGGAAAAAAGGGTCTCATATGATGAAAGCACAAGGAAACGAAAGATTGGGAAGACCATTAAATCTTTGGAAAAAAAATTAAATTTAAGCAGAGTTAGTGATAATTTTTCTATCGCTTAAGCAAACGCAAAAAATACAAGGATACAGCAAGATCTGCAAAAAGCGGATACCTTAATCAAGGATCTATCGCTAATCAGATGAAATTGTATCGCAAGGATGAAGCGGATAAGGAACTTTCGAAAATCAAGAAGACGCTTTCAGTGAATATAGTCTGTTTGAAGAAACATCTACAACTTTGGAGGCCTGGCGGTCACAGGACTAGGTAGACGGTTGACCACGACCGTCACCGAAATTTGGTATTATAGCCAAACGGACTAGAAAGCAGACACACATTTTTATCAGTCGAAATTCCTAATTAATCTAATGTTATTTGCCATATAGTCTAGATGGTCATTACTTGTAAGTAGTATAATTTTAGCGTTTAATTGAATTTTCGAGACTATCCAACTCTTCATCAGATACAGAGCATTCCACATGCTAGGCTTAAGATCGAGGTTCATATTTGCGAGTGGAGTACAATATCAGTTGATGCCTAGTGTGTTTATATGCGTACATGTGCGATTTTTTATGCATGTGTCTGCAGTGCTATGAGACATAACTGACATAATTGACCAACGTACACATTGACAAGTGAAGTAGCCACCATAGGATGAGTTTGGCCTGTCAGCTTGAGTGAGAAGAGGAGTATGTCTTGTGTGATTCAGGAATGGATTTACATCATCCGTTTCAAATCATTCCAGACACAGAGCCTCAGACAATAAGAGAGAATGAGGTGGGGATGATAGAGAGGATAACCTGGTCATGGGTCTGAAGCCTGGCGAGAAGAAGATGTCAAGGCTCGTCAAATAGGATGCAAACGGAGAGGAGAATGAGAGGCTAATAGACGGCCAGACAGTGTTTTTTATGTGTTTAGGCAAAATGAAGATCAGAAACTATGACCCAGTAGCTGTGTGATCGAGAAACATTTCACTAAATCCACTTGTAGCGACACACGTTTAGGCGAGATTAGAGGAAACTAGAACGTGTCATGGTTTGAGTCCCGCTGGGCTGTTGATATGACCTATGCGAGGTCAAAACTGCAGTCCAGTCCAGTCCAGCGGGGATGAGAACAACTTTTGCGAAAAAAATGCTATGCCAAATTCGATGGAAACGTCAGCTCTTCTCGTGCGATAATTCTACTTCCACTCCTTCATCACATCAAACGGAAATAGGGCGGATACGTTTCATATAACTGATTTACTGGTAGCCTCGAAACTCTGCTTATATACGAAAAATTAACCGAATATTACTTAAGAATAATTATCATCTAGACTTGACTAAAAATAGCATCGAATTGATGACACATTTTGAAAATAAGAATATATTTGGGAAAAAATGTAAAAATAGGGACATTTTCTCTGGTCAACTGTATGCTTTCGTGCGTTCTCTTTCACAAAGGTTGGGTGACCTGGTAGGGAAATAGAGAATAAGACCCACTTACAGTGGGTTTCTAAGAATTCCTTAATGAAATATTGTGGCATGACTTTTCCTTTCGAAGGGAAAATTGGTTGGAAACCGAAGGAGTACTGCCGCGTAGGCAAGACTGTTGAATTGTGCAAACAAGTCCTGCGACTCCGATTCAACTGTGCTCATCTCTCGCCTGTGCCAGCCTGACAGACACCATCAGAGCAGGTATCCATACTGCGCGAAATAGAGCAAAAATATACTCAACCAAGAAAAAATGTGGCCGGCTGCAATGCTAGTCACTTTTTTTATACACACAACATCGCGATCGTAATGAAGCATCGCATGATTTGGTTGGCTACTTCATGGAAGGTATGAAGACCACGTCCACGGTTTAACTTTGTAAATGATCATGCAGACAATGGACTCCGGACAAGTCGTCCTACCAACATGACCAAGTTGCGAAAACACGGTCAAACAACCTTACTCTACATGCTTGCAAATGAATAAAGTTACTTCCCGAACCGGAAGTGAGTTGGGCGCCAACTGTTTCCTTGCACACATAAACTGGTCTGCTCTGCTCAAGTGTTCACGCATGTTTGGGCTACTGCTATTGTCTCTTGTGTGTATGTCATGGGAATTGTGATAGTCCCAGCTAGACTCGAGGCTAATCCAGCCTCCTTCTCTTGCTCAACGGCTCTTTCTGCAACCTTTCTCTCTTCCTTTCCTTAAGTCTATCCAACAATCACAAAAAGTTGCCACTTAGTTTTATACACTCGTTCATTCAATTCTTCGCACAATTCAACAGTCTTCTTTACGTGGCAATCCTCCGTCGGCTTCCGATGAGACCACACCAATAATTCATCCCAACCAACTTTCCCTTCCAAATGGAGAGTCATGCCACAATAAACTGAGTATTCCCTACTTTTTGGAAGTTGAGGCATCATCCAAGCCAGGTTGATATGCCGGAGATCTGATACGAGAAAATGTATTTTAACGCAAAAGTGCCTGAAGAGGCTGTTGTGCTCGAAGAGTAAAGAGAGCGTGACAACGCAATCGAAAGTGGACATGAGATTGAATGGTCAAATCGTGTCATTTCGCTAATTATGGTATCATTACGGTCATGACCAAAACTAGACTCCATCAAAATTGACAAATTGAGCAATAGGTTTAATTTCAAGGCCATGGTAGTAACCACGACTATACGACTTATGTACAATACAGTTCTCTCTCTCCTTCCCTTTACCTGCAATAAACAAATGCAAAAGCTTCGTGAGTGCACGCAAACATGAGTTCAAATAAACATACACAAACACATTCACGCAAACATGCCTCTAGATTGTGATATGACTTGAACTAACCAAATGAGATGCATTCATCCAATTTCGTTTGAGGTGATGAAGGACTGGTAGAATAATAATTTTCCCACAATCATATGAGTTGAGCTGACGCTTCCATTCTTGCTTTCCCAAAAGTTGTCCTCATCCCGGCCGGAGTGGACTGCAGTTTCGACCTCGCTGGGGGTGTTAATAAAACCGATGCGAGTTGCTGGTAATCACAAAAACAATACTTAATTCGAAAAATAAAAGTATATTAGTCGATTGTTATAGCAGATATACGTTTGCTTCATCGGCAATTCCACCAAAAGAATATGATATGGCAGTCAACTCTGGATTAAAACAACTTTTGGGAAAGCAAGGCTATGTGAAATTCAATGGAAACGTCAGCTCTACTCATCTTCTTCGACCAGTCCTTCATCAGCTTAAACGAAATTGGGTAAATACATCTTATACTACTGATTTACTGGTAGTCACGAGAACAATACTTAATTCAAAAAATAACCAAATTACTTTTTATCTTATCAATAAGCGTGGGTTTAAGGTGGGGATAAGTCGGCGAGTTTTCTTGACTTGCTGTTGTAAAGCATCAGAGCTTTACGAACTTTATCAAAAATATAATAAATCAAGAGAAAATGTGATCGGCTGTAAGCCCAATCGCTTTTTTATACACCTCAAATGGTACAAAAAAGAGACCAGACTTGCAGTCGGTCATATTTTCTCAAGGTTTTTTTTGTATTTTTGTACAATTTCATAAAGTATGCATTCTTGCTTTGATGATGTCTGTCACGGAGGTACAGACAAAAGCTTAACAAAGGTCGCAGGACAGTGAGCACAATACAACAACATCACGAATTAAGTCCAAACAACTTTTCCTGTCAAGTGGAAAGACATGTCACAATATATCACCCGGTTTTTCTTCATAGTTTTGAAGGCTTTGCACCTTTTCCACGGCCGCAAAGAAGATTGCTTTGGGGACAGCGTCAACGAGAATGTTCTTCAAAAGGCAACCGACAATTGACTAACCGGAAAGGGCTGTCGTCATGGGGGGAAATCGTCTTTCCAATCTCTTCATCACATACCGTCCTAGAAACCAGACTTATCCTCTTACACGACTTACCGAAACCTTAGCATGTCTAGTCAAGACGGAGATGAGCCTTAAGTCTCGCTCTACTGATGCTGTAGAATAAGTCTCTTTCAACAGGATTCTGTGTGACTAAACCTATCATCAAGCTTCCCGTCTGATCTTATTGCTTGTTTAAATCACTGCTTTAATTTCAAGGAGTTGCGGACTAATTAATCTACAACCATCTAATTGTCAAGCATTTGGTTGCTCCTGAATGACACTATTTACCGAACGTTTCGACAGCCCTTTTTGGTTAGAGTTGCCATATTTGTCTATCCATTTACAAAATAAACTCCCACTTTCATCACAGCCACTTCCACAAATTGCAGTCTTTTCAGGCGAAGGCAAGTTTTTGGGGATTTATGACCTACTCCAATGCATAAAGCCAAGTGTTGAACAAAATTCGTCCACTTTATTGCTACATACTCTCGGAAATTATTTTTTTTCTAACAACCTACAATGTTATGCATTTCTCTTACACGTTCTTCCCTCAGGTGCATTCGTTTGCCTCAACTTGATCCTCATCACCTTGTCGACTTTTCAGGCAGCTATGGTGACGAACCTTTACTTTCGAGGCGACAAAAATGGAAGATTGCCAAGATTTTTCCGACGGGTAAGGACTATGTACCAGCGTACTGTATATTATTGTTGGTGATACTTGAATTTCGTATGAAAGTGTATGAACAAGAGATTCGTAGGTTGATCTCTCCAGCAGAGAAGGGCCGTTTGACGCGATCCATAAGACATCCTCCCTCGTTTCGGGTGAAAAGGAGCTGAGTTTTCGTACTTCACCAGAGCTGGAACTGATTCTTGTCAAAGTCTCAAGTTAAGGCAAGATTGATAAGACTGTCCGGATGTGTCATACCTTTTGTATATAATCATAACTAAAAAATGAAAATGTTTAGACATGGATAAATACATAATGGTTTGGCTAATTATCTTTCATATTGGTCATGCTACTTTTACTCGAGTGTCTGTGTGCGTGTGTGTTGACGTCTATAGGCAATACTGGTGCTAAATCAGATGATCAAAATAAAATGACTAATGTCAGACTCTGATCCTCAAAGTTTAATGACCCAATAAAACGCTCTGTCCGTAAGCAACTATGGTTGAGAGGATTAAGGTTTAGCCTAAATAGTTCTTACTCTTGACACGTCTGCTGTTAGAAGGAAGATAAAGGAGGCAATTGCAAGTGATAGTCTAAGAAAGAAGTTGAATATGAGCAAAGGTAGTAAAAGTTAAGCAAGAACTACTTATACCTGATTGGTAGATTGAAAGGGAGAGAGGGTGTTGAGCCACCTTCCAGGAGAAGATGACTCAACTAATCGCCCAGTGAAGATACCAACTTCACTCACACTCGTTCAACACGTTAGGTCAAGCTCATCAACGAAATCGGACGTACGAGATTACGCAGCCGCATTCATGCCTTTCGAGACTTACGCAGTCTCGGTCAGGTCTTTTTCTCGGATCATTAAGCCTTGCTGACCAGAGCCTGAAAGTAGACTTTTTTGATTTCTTTAATTTAGGACTTATATAGCATACAGACGCTAACACACACACACACACACTTAAACAAAGTAGCAAAACCATTATGTGTCTATTCCCGCCTATTAATTTTCGTGTGTAAGTAGAGTTTCGAGAGTACCAGTAAATCAGTAATATGAGAAGACCTTTTGGGAAAGCAAGGCTCTGGGAAATTAAATGGAAACGTCAGCTCAACTCATATCATTGTGGGAAAATTATACTATTAGTCCTTTATCACCTTAAACGAAATAGGGTGGATACATCCTATATTATTAATTTTATTTTGCTTAATTGATTCTATGAAAGAGGTAAGATAGAGCCGGATACTCTTCTTGATCTAGTGTTAACGTGAGACTTTTACAAAACTGCATTCCAGTTCTGGTAGATCGACCTTTGAGTGTTTTCTTTATGCGCTTTTATACGAAATTAAAGTCTCTCCAACAATGTTATGCCGGAAGATGTATCGAAGCCCAGTTACTTTTCGTATCCACTGTTCACTAGTAGGCATGACGGCCAAGATAGTGTGGCCTCGTTGTTGGTTACAGATGACTTTTGTTGTGTAGAATTTGCCCAACTTTTTTTGCATACCTTGATCATGTTGTTAAGACGACATTGAAAAACTTACCTCTCCCGGCGTCCTCTGCCATCGTAGTCACGTTAGTTTCCAGCACCGGATTGCTGACTCGGTACATCCATAGACGTCCCGTTGCTATTTCCTGCGCGCCTTGAACAAGATTACAGCTCGTCATTCTGTCCTACTCTCTTGCCAATCACAATCCTTCAGCCGAACTTTGGCCAAAGGATGGACCTTCCTTGGTCCTGGTGGCGAGTTCTAATCCAGTACTAAGACCAAAAAGACTTACTGATGGTGCCGGCGAAACATCTGTGAATGCACCAAGACGCTGGGAATTCTCATGAGTGATATGCTATCTCGAAATTGTCCATCCTCTGTCATGTCATACGTAGCTTGTGCGCCTATAAGTCTTACGTCTTAGAGACTAAAGCCGAAAATTAACACTATCCACTCGTCCCAAGAACAGACAAAATCTGTGGTGGATTTATAAGACTGCTGAGCTTGACTACGCTTCGTGACAAGCTCGTGAGACATGGTCTTTAGGGGTGAGACGGAATCCAGAACTTCTAACAAATTTAATCATTGATTTCTATTTCATCTAATTGTGACGTGTAACTATATTATGAGTTAAATTCAAGTGTTCTTCATTTCATTTGCAAAAAAAGCAGAAGAATAATCAAATATAATTTCAGATGAATTCTGATAGCGTTTTTCCGTCTAGGTATCTCTACAAAAAAGGAAATACAAACTAGTTGAGCCTTACAAATTGTGTCAAGCCATAGAGAAAATAGCCACTGTTAGGGGGACCTTCATTTCGAATGAAAGTGCATGAAGAAGAGATTCGTCGGTCGATCTCACCAGAAAAAGAGGACGGATGAATCTCGTTGTACTGCAGCCGGTTGGCTTTTAGACGATATTCATGTTGACGCAGTCCACGAGACCTTCTCCCTCGTTCAGGGTGAAAACGTTCTGAGCTTTCTTCCATCAATTGATGGACATCATCAGAGCTGGGTTTCATTCTTGTAAGGGTCTTGCATTAAAACTAAATTAAGAACACTTACTTCTTATATAGACTCAATCGAGCCAAAAAATTCAAAATTCCAAACCTAGATAGATCGATATAGAGTGGTTTGGCTAATTATCTTTCATACTGGTTCTGTTATTTTTGCTTGATTGTATGAAAGAAAATTAATCAAACCACTCTATATCGATCTATCTAGGTTTTGAATTTTGAATATTTTGGCTCGATTGAGTCTATATAAGAAGTAAGATAGAGCCGGATAATGTTCTTGCTTTAGTGTTAACATAAGACTTTTACAAGAATGACGCCCAGCTCTGATGATGTCCATCGAATGATGGACGAAAGCTCAGCACGTTTTCACCCGAAACGGGCGAGCAAGTCTCGTGGACTGCGTCAACATGAATATCGTCTAAAAGCCAACCGGCTGCAGTTCAACGAGATTCATCCGTCCTCTTTTTCTGGTGAGATCGACAGACTAATCTCTTTTTCATGCACTTTCATTCGAAATGCAGGTCCTCCTAACAATGTTATGTCATGAGATTCATCGAAACCAAGTTTCTCTTCGTATCTACAAAATAGCCACTCAAACCACTTTCAGCCCCTGTCCAGCATTCCAACAGTTTGCAAACTCCAAAGCCAGTTAAATGAACTACGATCAGAAATTATCGACTAATTTGATGCCAATTATGATAAGACGAGTGGAAATAAACAATAAATAATGATCTAAAGTCACTTCCTGTACTTAAATCTGACTAAAGGCTAGATTCAGGATCAGATGGGGATCGGGATCGGGATCTGAGTTGACTCTCTCCTGCCAAAGTTTAATGCAAGTCAAACAGTCTTTAAATGATACAATTGATGGGTCCATCTCTTCGAAATTACTGCCTCTAAGGCTATCCAATACCTCTGATCTGGTTTTGAAAGGGCTCTATTGCTTCAGTGAATCTGGGAAATCCTGATTCCAGAGACTTTTATGAGTGATGATTCGATATAACATCAATACTTTGATATAGTCGCAGTCTCCTTTTAATCTATACAAGTGGGCTGACCTTGTTTTCCCACCTTTTCGTGTTGTCGGAGAGACTTAGTTGGACGAATCTTGTCAGAGTTTCTCTGCTGTGGTAGTTGTCAAAATTCCCAGCGTCGGACCGTGGACTGGATACATTCACAGACGTTTTGCCGGCATCGTGCTGAGAATGGCAAGATTAACTGACAATGCCAGCGAAGCGTCTGTGAATGTATCAAGTTCACGGTCCGACTCTGGGAATTTCGATAACTACCATAACAGAGGACCTCGGACAAGGTGCATCCAACTAAGTCGCCCTGACAATACGACCAAGTTGCGAAAACGAGGTCAGATGAATGTCTTCAAAATGGCGTCCGTGATGGAGGCCACGTTTGGAAAGGAAAGCAAGCGGAGACGGTGGAGACAGTTTTTCAGACACAGCCTATCAACGCGAAATCCAGTTCGAATATGGAAATAATGTCATCTGTAGATATAAACCACCAACTACCACAGGCATTGGTAGCACAAATGTTGTCACTTCATATGACTCCCATCTTTCCTGCCTCATTTCGCATTGTTAGTTTGTAGTTGAGGGTCTTGGACGCCTTTTTCTCGTGCGCCAATTTATTCCTCTACCCGAAGAAAAAAAGCCTCCCAACCAAATGGTCAAGCATCGACGCTCGGCATCCGGACTCGGTGGCGGAGGGACTGGTGCAGGTGGAGCCAGTGGCGGTGGCAAGGTTCGTAGGCGAGTCCAGGTGCCTGAATTGACCTCGAACAAATTCCTCATGTCAATGACCGGAGGAGGCCTGCACGTCAATGGGCAAAGTGGCATGATGATGACACCAGCGGAAAAGGAGGCTCTTCAAGTGGACAGCCACCATTTGGGCCACGCTTACCATCATTCGGACCCCATTCATCATCACCATCACCATCCCAACGAACTACATCAGTCAGGCCACGAACACGGGCTTGCGCACTCTGTTGCACAAGCTCACCAGCATAGTCCGTGTCATCACTATGGCCATCATCATCATCACTCACATCAGCCGCCTCAACGACAATTAATTGGGCCCTCTTGTCATATGCACAAGCATCAGCTTTATGGTCATATGCATCCTTACCCGCTGGCCCAACAATCGGATGGCTTCCTGCAGAATCTCGACTGCCACGGTAACAGCCCATTTAGAAATTTCATAGTACCGTTGGTCACATCAATTGAGACAATGTATCTTACATGTCAGAGAGGGGATCTGTGAGCGGGGGAAGGTCATACATATAGAAGAATACCAAAATTAGGCACAGAAACTAAGTTCAAAAGAGTCGCCTCTTCAAACAAACTGAGAGGTACTCCAACATCAATACCAAAATTAGTTTGGAGAATGCAGAAAAATAGTCTTGTAGTGAGAACCCTTGAATTTTGCTAGATTTTTGTCAAATCACATGCTTTTTAGTTTGGTTGTGCCATGGGGTGTAAGTATACAAAGTTGACTTCAAGGCTTTCTTTATCTTTTGATAATAAAGGACTTACTCATGCAGCTCACCTCCAAGTCACACTCCTTGCACACTCACGCACTTTAACTTTCCCACCCTCATAATCACATACACACACACACACGAATGTACAAACCCACAATTGTACAGTAACTCATAACTATGCATATATGTTTCCCCCCCCCTCTAAAATGCATTAATAAACGCGAAGGCGCGTTTTCACGAACGTAACTATGATTCCAAATCCCTTTTCACATAGAGTCTTGCCATACCAAGCAGTCGATGATACGAAGAAATCCAGGTGACCCCACGATGTCTAAGAGACCGGGACAACCATTCGGAACTGTTGACTCGGAAGATTCTCCAATCCTGATGCCATCCACCACCAGCCTGGAGCGTGACGTGCGCGAGGTTCGCAGCTACATCCGTGCCTTCGTCAGCCGACAGAAGGAGACAAGCCAGAAAAACCAGATCTCAATGGAATGGCGCACTCTTGCGATTGTCCTGGATCGTTTATTCTTCCTCGTTTACGTGATGACGATTGGAATCTCAATCCTAGCCACCGACCGTCAAGTGGAAAACCCCGAGAGTGGGCTTGAGTTCCAAAACTTGCCAAAATGCGAGGAGCAGGAGAGCATCAAGCGTCGACGTGAGCAAATGGGAAACGCCGCCAGTCTTGGACTTGCAGGTTTGAACCCAATTGTGTTGATTTTC
>CAAALY010244511.1:0-12192 GCA_900617795.1 Protopolystoma xenopodis
CATTGTTGTGTCACGAATACGGATACTAATTAAGGAGGTAGGCATGTCTAAAAAGATTTGTTTGCTCTTTATGGAGTAACAATTCTATATGAGAGCCATAAAATGCTTACTCCTTGCCAAATACTTCTAGTTGGAGGTGAGAGAAAGTGGGGTAAATTAATGAATTGTGAACCTTTAAATCTTAATTAATCAAGGCAAGAGTAAAAAAAAGGAAAAACCCGGATAACATTAGGATAAAGAAAAAAATTCATTTATCATGGTTAAAGGATAGCATGAATTAAAACTATGAAGCAACATTGGGGATGCAAGGTAGGCTAGAGGCTTGGCTTTCCACTGGAGTCAAAGTGAACAGACCAACTATGCAAACTTTAAGCAAACGAGGATTCTTGGTGTATACCCGAGTAGATTGGTATAGTTTATAAAAAAGTTTTGACACAATTGCATCATAAGCATGCATACATACCTTGTCTACAAAATCACAGCATGAAAGCATCTTGTTAAAAAGCTATGAAAAAAAAGGAAAATACACAAACCTCAGGTGCGAATTCTATCTACAGCTAAAAAAACTCCACTTCATTTGCTTTTTATCAAAGCACCGACACCAAGGTAAATAGGTGCAAAACTACTTTAGGAGGAAAAAGGTCATAGGTGAGCAAAGCCCAAAGTACACATAGCAGATTTTAAGGCATTAATGACAACTTAATCAATCTGAATGGGCCCACGAGAAATGGACTAAAAGATAGATAGAATCAAATAGTTGTAATGCCTATAATAATAGGTTATCTATAAAGAATATATATATATATATATATAACATTTATACCATGTTTCCACTTGTCATTGGTGAATACAAAATAGGTGTATAGAGGAAGACCAAGATGATGTGTCCTATATTTTGGTCACAGTTCACTTTCGATGCATAGAAGTGGTCTGACCTCGTTTTCACAACTTGGTCGCGTTTTCAGTGCGACCTAGTTGGATGCATCTTGCCCAAAGGTTCTCTGCTATAGTGGTTATCATAATTTCCAGCGTTGGACTTTGGACTTGATACATTCCTAAACGTTGATTTGTCTAATTCTTCATCCCAGAATTACACCTACGTCAATCATAGGCTTCTCATGATCATGTTCCTTATTATTTCGATATACGGTCTATAATTGAGATTAGACTCGACATTGAGAATTATTCCGGCATATGACTTTATCATGAATAATTATCTCCTGAGTGTCTCACAGAAGCGAAGATAAATGCCCCTTCTCCTCTATTTCCATTGTGAACTCGATGCTATCTTCAATGTGGCATATAAACTTCAGGAAATACTTCAATTTTTCTCTTCCATGCCACCAAAGTGCAAAGTACTGCATCATCACTCTTGACTGCAGCTGTAACGTGTTTAAATTATCTTTTAATTCGTTTTCCAACAGGAGTGAGAATGGCGATACAATAGGAAGTCCAAATGTCTGCTGACGTTGAATATGAAGTAGTCCTTATTGCCAAGCTAACTAGTCGCGGTAATGATTCCCTCCTGATCCTCTCAGCTTACAGGATATCCTCTTCTCGGTCCAATATATCCAGAAGGGCTATTAGCGTCTGTATACAACAATTCTGTCTATTCCAGTGCCATATCTTTGATAATTTAAGAAAATTCCTATGACAATCTGTCACTTACCTTCTTGAGTTTCAGATATATGAACATAGCTAATTTGTTGTTTGACCTTGTTTTCTCAACTCGGTCATATTGGTAGGAAGATCTAGAGGAACACAACTTGTCCGGAGTCCATTGTATGCATCATCATTTCCAGAGTAGGACCGTGGACGTGGTACATTGCCAGACGTTTCGCCGGCATCGTCAGTGAGTCTCGCCATTCATAGCACGATATTAAAACTCGTCAGAGGGACAAGAAGTGACGAGTTGTAATATGGTACTACGAATGGTGAGACTCACAGACAATGCCGACTACGATGCCACGTCCACGGTCCTACCAAAATGACCGAGTTGGAAAACAAGGTCAAACAACTTCTATAGAACGAAAGGAGACTGCGACCACACAAAAGGCCACACCATCTTGGTCTTCATACCTTCGATTAGCTAATTTGTGTTGCTTCATACTTGTTGTTGAGTATCATATTTAGTGGTACATCTTCAATAATCCGTAGGCTGTTGGACGTCGTGCATCCTGTATGATGATTTACTTTTACGTTCATGCTTTAATTTCGCCGTTACTATGCATATCTTTCAGCAAGTTAAGTAGGGTTCCATTGAAATTCATAGTTGGGCCCTTCTGTTGCACACGATGAATAATCCCGTCTCGTCGTATAGATGCCATCTTCTCGGCGTATTATTTTCAATCCAATATTACCGTCGCTAATCCTTTGTCCGCCTGAAGGACTAGTTGTTCATTCATCTCTATGGTCCTGTGTCGATACCATTTGGATTATTCCCATCTCCATTTACCGAAGTGTTGCTTCAGGGAATTCGCCAGAGAAATAGGTGACCATTGCAAGGATGTCTTCTCGAGCGTTTATGTTATTTTGAGGAGAAAAGTTCAATCTTGTCCTCAGGATCGTAGTGGTTTACGAATAAAGAGGAAAAGAGGATAAATTCGCCACGGCTTCCCAATCGTCGAGCTGAGCAGTGGGTGTTGCCACTTTAGAAACAACTTGAAATTGATGCGCTCACTTTAACATATGCTGTCCTATAATCCCATACTCTTTGTTATTAAGTCAGAGTCCCAATGTGAGCTATTGTCGGGCATACTCTAGAGTTTTTGGAAATCTTCCGGAGTCAGAATCCAGGCCAGATCCCGTCAGAGTTTTGCATTAATATCTATAAATCTAGATAACTTAAGCTTCTTCATATTATAGATTTATCATAACTTCTGAGTGGAGGCTTAATGAAGAACCTCATTAACCCTATCCGAATGGTAGTGTCTCTTTAGGTCACAGGAGAATGGATAGCGAAATATGAGAAATAGCGGAACACATTGTGCAGATTGGACATGAGATAAAATCGGGGACAACAGAGAGAAATGCTTCACACGGTGAAAAAACAATATAGCAAAAGATAAGCAGGGCCATCGGCATCTTTGTTGAAAGAAATTTAGTGAACAGGAAAGTGGAAGTGACATTATGCCTATTGCACAAACAGACTCGGAAAAAAAAGGTATACGGCAAGACCGGTAAAAAGGAGACACCTGGATCAAAGACGGACCGATAATCAGAGGAAAATGGATTGCAAAGAAGAAGCAGATAAGGAACTTTGGGAAATGAATAAAAGAAGTTTGCAGAAGATGTGGTCTGTTCGAAGAAACAACTACAACTTTGGAGGCCTGACGGTCACAAGGCTAAGGAGAGGGATAAACACAACCGACACATAAATTTGGCATAATCGTCAAAATTGACTAGAAACCCACTCGAGCCTAGATAGACCACTTCAGTGAGGCGGCAGCACCTCAAAAAGATTCAGAAATAGCGCCTGGAGTAAGCGTAGAATGGGATTGAAACCAGGTGAAATGAGTGAGGTAGGTAAGGCAAATAGCAGATGCAACGACGGCAAACTAAACTCTCCAAAAAGAGCATGACTCTTAGGGAGAAGAAGATAAATAAGTGAGAAATTGTGATAGGTTAGAAGGAAAGAAAAGGGGTCCCATAAACGAAAAAGGATGAGCAAATCTTATATATACGATCTATTGGTAGTCTCGAAAGCCTAATTACCAACAAAAGGTAAATAACATAGTCCATTGAAATAGCAATCCCACCAGGTAATGTGATAAGGGAAAATTCATGACCTCCCTTAAAACTCACATCTGTTTGTGACCCGAGGATAATCGTGGCAATGTGGCGTAGTGGTTAATATGTCAAGATCATTGTTAGGGAGACCTTTCTTTCGTATGAAATGGCATGAAATAGGAGATTCGTAGGTTGATCTCACCAGAAGACGACTGCTGAATCCCGTTGTTTGGCTTCATGTTGACGCAGTCCACGAGACATCCTCCCTCGCTTCGGGTAAGCATAGGCTGAACTTTCGTCCATCAAATAATGGACATCATCAGAGCTGGAACCCAATTTTGTAAGTCTCACGTTAACACTAGGTGTGTGTGTGACCGTGTGTTAACGTCTATACAAAATACCGGTGCTAGATCAGTGATCAAAAAGACTGCGATCATACAAAAGGCAACGCCATCTTGTTCTTCATATCTTCGATTAATCTAACATGTTGGACGAGTGTGAGCGAAGTTAGAACCATCACCAAGCAGACAAGTTGAGTCTCCTTCTTTTGGATTGCGGCTCAACACCCGCTCTCTCTTTCAATCTATCAACCAAGCGTAAGTAGTTTCTACTCAACTTTCTATCCCTGTTCCTCGTATTCAACTCATTCCACAATCTATTAATTTCAATGGTCTCTCTTATCTTTATTTCAACAATAGACGTACCATAATCAGCAAGCCTATTCGTTTTGAGACCATTCTATCTCATGTGCAGTCTCTGGCCTGCGTCTCCAGCCACTTCCGACCGTTGGACCCAGCTCCCTTTACAAGCAGTATTATGTTCTCTTAGGCTTTGTCGAATGGGCCTGCATGTCTCACCAACATAAGGCTGACCACGGTAGCACACAATCTTGTAGCATGTGGATCTCGATAATGGGTCATATTACTCTCTAAAAGGTGGCATAACCGAAAAAAGTGAGGGCTTCTTTAAACACCTTTTTGTCCCATACTTCTTTGAAATAAATAGTATCTATCTGAGAATGTGTTCCTCAATAATGAGCTATTATTAAAAATTAGGCTAATTAATTTCCCGGACAAAATTTGTCGGCCGTTCCAACTCTTTAATCAAATAGTTTTTATCCGGTAGTTTTATACTAATAATCATTGACTCAAAAGTCGAACCTTCGTTTTGTAACTATGGTTAAAAATAAAATTCAGAAAAGAGTCAACATACGTTCGCTTACCATAAACATCTCTTTCCAACTTATCTTTTCCTCAAATGTCCGGAACATCCAAAAAGGGTAAGGACCTATCTTCTTCTATTACCATCATGATCCCAATGTTCCTTTCACATTGGTTTAGTGAAAGTATTAAACTATCTAAATATTCCCAACCATGAGGCCAGATCACAAAACAGTCATCCATGTATCTAACCCACAATTTAATGGTTAGTATTATCTATTTCAAATAGTGTTCGTCAAGTTTGGCCAAATAGTTGTTCGGCAATATGTGGTTTAAGCAAGATCCTATCTTAAGTCCTTGTGATATGTACACACCCTATTTCGTTTAAGGTGATGAAAGACTGGTAGTATAATTTTTCGACAATGATATGAGTAAAGCTGACGTTACCATTCAATTTCACAGAGCCTTGCATTCCCAAAAGGTGTTCTCATCAAAGCACTAGTGAAATGCGGCTTCGACCTCGCCTCGGTCTTATCAAAACCGATAGCGGGAGTCGAACCGTGAAAGTGCAGAATGTGAGCTTGACATGTTAACCACTCGGCCACATTGCCACGAGTGTCCTTGGGTCACAGGGCAGATGTACATTTCAAGGAAGGCCATGCCTTTTCCCATATCACATTCTTTGGTGCGGTTGTCGATGGAGCTAGCGTGTTTTTGCTATAACAATCGACTACATTACTTAAAGCAAAAAATACTTTTGCGAAATTCAATGAAAACGTCTGCTCTACTCATATCATTGTTGGAAAATTCTACCACGAAATATGGTGAATACATCTGATATTACTCATTTACTGGTAGTCTCGAAGCTCTCCTTACATACGAAAAATATCTAAACATTCCTGACCACGAGGCCGGATCACAAAATAGTCATCCATGTATCTAACCCACAATTTAATGGTCAGTATTATCTATTCCAAATAATGTTCCTCAGGTTTGGCCACATAATTCGCCAAGATGGAAGCAAAGTGAGACCCTATCGCAAGTCCCTCTATCTACCCATAAAACTTGCCATCAAAGGTAAGAAAGCTGATACTCATGGATAAGTTGAGAAGTCTAAGAATGGAGGCTATACTTAACCTTATTCCTTCTATGCTCTCTGGATGCTCTTCCAGAGTTTGTGCTAGAGCCTAAATTGCTCTTTGAACAGGAATATTTAGGTACATAGACACAACATCAAAGCTTACCAGCCTGTCCACCTCTGTAAGAATCTGCTGATCAAATACAACCCCAAACCCACAACCTTTCGTAGTTGTATGCATAAAAACGTAAGATTTTATGCATAATGCATAAGAGGTACATCCTCTTTGTGAACCTTAGGGAGACCGTAAGCCATGGGGGCTCTTGCATCTCTCTGGAGAAGCGAATTCAGTTACCATTTCTCCATAACTTACGCATACCTCAAGGGCATCCTTCAGTCTAGTCCTAAACCTTTCTGATGGATCTCTCAGTAAGGACCGATACGTATCAGTGTCATTAAATGAACTAAATTTTTTCTACAGAAATTGACTTATCCATGACCACCAATGCCCTACCTTTGTCGGCTTTCCAAAAAATTAGCTTTTCTTGACCGAATGTTAACGTGAGATTTTTACAAGAATGAGTTCCAGCTCTCATGAATCCATCCATATGATGGACGAAAGCTCAGCCCGTTTTCATCCGATGCGAGTAAGAATTTCTCGTGGACTACGTCAACCTGAACGTCGTATTAAAGCCAAACGGTTGCAGTACAATGAGATTTAGCCGTCGCTTCTGTTGAGATCAACCTACAAAGCTCTTATTCGTGTACTTTCATACAAACTGCAGGTCTCCCTATCAATGCTATCAAAATCAAGTTACTCTTCGTATCTACAATGTCGAGATCAAGGTTCGAGTTCCGTTGAGGGTTTTGACAACATTTAGGCGAGATTGAAAATACAGTCTACTCGAATGTGAATACCTTTTGGGAAATCAAGGCTATGTGAAATTCAATGGAAACGTCATGTCTACTTATAGCATTGTGGGAAAATTCAACTACCAATCCAATTATCACCCTGAATGAAATAGGATGAACACATCTCATATGGTAGGTAGATATGTCAAGACAAAAAAACCATTGATAGTACGACCGTTGGCACAAAAGTTGGTCAAGGAATTGACTTCAATTGTCTCATTGATGAATTATAGTTTGGTGATAAGACTGGCAAAACTAACTGGCGATCAGGGCGAAACGTCTGGAAATGTACCAAGCCCACCATTTAATATAGGGTATTGTGATAACTACTGTATCTGAGGGGTTCGGACAAGGTGAGCCCACTTAGATCGCCGTGATAAAATGATCAAGTTGCGAAAACGAGGTAAAACGAGGCATTAAAAGTACACAATAGTATTTTATGTCATAAGCCACTAAACAAGGTACTCAATGACTTATTTTATTGCTTCTCTATACAATGGTGGATAGCGAGAAGCCGGGCATATATCTTCAGTGAATATTTGGATTATATATATATATAAATTTATTTATAGTACCTGAATAGAAAGGGCAGTAGGTCCAAGCCATGGAGACAACTTGGGCGAATTAGATGTCTCAGCTTTAGCCAACTGATCGATTGGATAGAGTGGAAGTAGAATCTATATATAAAAGACAAAATATAAAGAGATATGGAAAAAAGCCGAATTACTTTATATAATTTTTGGGATAATGAGCAAAAAGAATTAGGTATTTGTAAAATCAAAGTCTCAAAATGTAGATTACCAATAGAGTAATGAAGACTGTCTCATATGCTTAGATTATATTGCTAGAAACATAGGATCCAGAGGCCGGACCATTAATTTCAGATTATGTTTTTTAATAAAGGAAGTAAAGACTAATAAAAGGTACACATTTTATACTTATAGTACTTTACATACGTAAAATATGAGATGTATTCGATTTAAAATTATACCATTTTAGCAAAAGAGTGATTTTCTGGGCTTTGTAAATTAAAATAATGGTTAAGCTTATGCGAGATGTATAGCAAGGATATATTTTTAGAGATTAAAAAAGATTGACCTTATTTTCGCAACTCAGTCGTATTCTAAAGAAAATCTAGAAAAACATACATTGTTCGGATTTTATAGTATGCATAATAATTTCCTGTCGGACCATGGACTTGTTATACTCCCAGATGTTTCGCCAGAATCGTCAGTGAACCTAGCCATACTTAGCACCACATTACAACTCGTCAGAGACTTGTCTCACTCACGATACCGGTTAAATGTCTGGGACTGTATCAAGTTCGCGGTCCAAATCTGGAAATTATCATGCCTACCATGGGCTCCGGACAAGGCGTTTTCCTCTAGGTCTTCCTGACAATAAAACAAGTTGCGAAAACAAGGTCAAACTGCTTCTAAGCAGACCTCGACCATACTTAAACCCACACCATCTTGGTCTTCATACCTTCGATTAATTAAAATTGTTCATCGTATCTAAACTGGATTGGCAGTTAAAATCGTACAAAACCCCAAATACATTTTCCTGCAACAGAAAGAGAAATCAGAGGCTAACCTGATGCCAGAGAAGATGCATAAGCAGGACTTATCACTGGGGCAGATATTGGACAAAAAGGAAATAGTTTAACGTCTATGATTATCTTTTTTCTCTGTCCGAAGGTACAGTAGCACGCATGGATGTGCGGCGGAGTGGTGACTAGCCCTGTCCGGTTTCTAATATAATTAGGGCGTGATGAGACCCAGACGAGGATAAGAAAACCTTTTGAGAGGTAATGCTAAATGAAATGCAATTTCATCGTGATGAAGTAAACTATCAATTCTTGTACCATCTTAAATCCCAAGATACATGTTCATGTTGTACAAAAATGCTAGTCTGACTTAACACCAGAGAAGATACGTACTTTGGACTTATTTCTGGAGTACATATTAGATAAAGAGAAGTTCTCGTGAATTTTAACGTAAACTTTAATATGAGCTTGACAAGTGGTTAGGCTTTAAATCGATGTTATATAGTTTATTTATGCCAAAAAGTCAAAATAAAAGCGGATACCGATGAAAAATTATACTCTAAATCATGTTATTATCAGAAGATCCTATTGCTGAGTTACCGTGGTAATATGAAGATAGGCTTAGTTTCATCAGCTTTATTCAAAAACGCTTTTTCTGGTCCACGTTGGGTGATGAAGCTGGGGTTATAAATTTGATCGTATCTGCTAATAGATATGAAACAAAATTAAACTGATGTCAATGAGTTAATGGCAGTCACCTGTATTTACTTACCGAAATACATAGCACTAGTATCATAAGGGCTCATGGACCGTTTTCTACGAGTGGAAGAGGCAGAAAATCGAATAAACTGGATTTTCGTTGCAATGTTGGCCATACAGATTAATCGGCCCAGAGACAGTTAGTTTCTTTAAAATGTCGGAGAATGACAAAAGATACAGCCCTAATATGCTACACATCTATAGGCAGCGAGCTGACTGTCTTTGAAAACGTCATATATCGAGTATTGGTCTCCTGATAACAATTCACAGCTCAGACGAATAGTCTCCGTAGGCTGCTGAGAAAAACGGATTACAATATCTCGTTTCGAGATTTATTGAAGGTATAGCCATTAATTTGGGTTGCATTAGTCTCAGACTTATCAAAGCGTTTAACAATATAGGCAAGAGAAGGACTAAAGCATTGACTTTTGCATCAATTCAGATTGCCACATTGGCCATGTAGAAATACCTTCGGTACTTCTATCCACTTTCATTTTCTCATTTATATTATTATTTTATAAAAGTTTAATTTCAATCCGATGTTTCTTTCAACTACAGTAAATACTTTCAAATTGCCTCCTGTTGCATTCAATTCTCCTGTCATTCTAAGGAAGACAGAGCTCACGAAGAAGAGAAAGTTGAATCTCAGTCAATTTGCAATGCCAATAACAGATCCAGGTTGTAGTAGAGCCTTCCGATAAGTTCGGATCATAGCTATTTTCATCAGGAAAGACGCTTTTAAAAAAATTTCCCACATATTATTCAGGCTATGTACCAATTAGGGAACAGCTCCTATAAATATGATCGTGCATAAGAGCAAATTTTTTATGAGTTAACTTGTTGAGAAATATTCAAGCAGTGCCATATACCGAAATATAAAGGCTTGCTTTGACCAAGAGCAACGACCAGATAAAATCTAACGCGAAGCTAAAAGCATTGTGCAAAAGAATGATAATAGTGAAATCGGGGTAGTGTAATTAAGCCGACTGGCACTAAAAACGAGTGATAAAGGATAATGGATGAAAAGTTGGAGGAGAAAATAAAAATAAAAAACTAAAGTAGAATACTGTAAGGATAAAAAGAAAATATAGAAAATGGTGATGAGAAAAGAAAAAAAAGAATGATAAAGGATGATTAGAGTAGAGGGAGGAAGAAAGGATAAAGACAGCAGAATAAAAGTTAAAAAGTAAGAATTGCGAGAAAATGATGAACATTTCCTCCCGAAATATCGGGAAATAATAAGAAAGAATTAAGTTATTGAAAGGCAAAAATAAGGTTAAGGAAGAGAAGAGTAGAAATAATAGTGAAAATAGAAATAGCCCGCTAAAACTAACCTGAGGCATGATAATTTCAAGACGTATTATTGGTAACGGAGTTGGAGCAGAATTGTAGGTCGAGATGTCCTTGATAAATGCGTTCTATAGCGGAGAAATAAGAGGAAATAGAGCATAATTTGCAGAGATAGGATCGTAAGAGAAGGTCAACAAATACTGTCTTTAAAATAAACAATAAAAACCAGAAGAATCTAACTGATATCAGAAATGGAGTGTAAAAAGCTGTGATTTTGGACTATTAGCAAGTGAGGTGGAAAATATTCGTCATTGAGGCTTAAAGCGAACTTCATAAACAATGTCATTTGGAAATGAGTGACGCTGCATAAAGAAATAAAGCCAAAAGCACTCGGACATGCATTAAGCAAATTCCATTCAAAGGTACTGTTCTAAGAGTTGAAAGCTGGTAAAGTATACCTTATGTCAGGGAAGAGAAGCCATCCGATAGAAAATAGTTAATAGCCAGGCGCTCCAGACATCTGAAGTAGTGGAACATATAACAGAACATGGAGTAGGTGAGCTATTCAGACTAGGGGATACCAATAACCAAGTATAAAATAATAAAATTTAGTAACGAATGAGAGTCTTAATGCCTTCCACAAGAGCAGCAATTAATAATGTTAATCGAAATTATTGGACTTAACATGGAGCATAATTATGTATGGCAAAGGTTCGCGCTAATGTAGACATGAAAAAGAGATAAAATTAGAGTTAATTGACGGATCATGTGTGATTCTGTTGTGAGATCATTCAGGAGAGTTGGAATTTGAAGTTCCGGGCAGCATAGATACTTAATTGTAAAGTCCTTGAAGAATAATAAAGTGAGAGTTGGCAGTCAATAGGACATATAAGCTCCAGCTTTCGTCTTTTAAGTAGATTAGGGAAATAAAGAGAAATTCCTGGACTGCTAATAAATTCCATCCAGCAAACATTAAGTATTTTAGGATTCCGGCAAGATTTCAGCTTCAGCCCCAACCACATCTTATAATCCCCTCCAGCTAGAACGACTGTGTTTAATTAGGATACGAATATGATTATTTGCTGTGCAGCCAATCGGTTAAGGCTTTAAGTGGCCTAATTGCAGCACTTTTTGTATTGTACAAGCACCAGTCGAATTTAACTGGGTGACGTAAAGCTGCGGATCATCATGGAATAGAAGGCAGCTTTTGAAGTAAAAAAGGACTAAACTCTTGGATGAAATCAAGATTTATCTCGTTTTCGACTGCAAGGTGACAGAATTTACAGAGTGGTTTTGGTCTGGCTTTATAGACCTAACTGATGAATTGATAGAAAATTTGATTCTAAATTAAGACTTTCTGTAAAAAGCAAGTTACGATTAGAGGTACGTAATAAACAAACCGAAAAAATCCTACTGTGTTTGGTAAATAGCAAACTGAATAAAATATAGCTATAGGTGGCACATGTTAAATATATCCACGTAGGCTTTGCCCACGGTAAAGTCAGATAAAAATTTAAAGTTCCGCTTGGTAAAAAGTTTATTGAAATCCTTATATTTCAATGATATGCAAACTTAGACGGTTAAATACACAATTAATTACAGTTATCATGACTAAGTAGGAACTTAAGAAATCTCACATCACTTGGCGCATACATTCTGCAATAAGATCGAATTGAGCTGAAAAACATAGATAGACGAAGTATCTTTTGATATCGCCT
>CAAALY010244515.1:2753-13343 GCA_900617795.1 Protopolystoma xenopodis
AAAAGATCAGAACTAACGGAACACATCGCACGGACTGGACACGAGATCAATTGGAAAGCAACAGAATGGAAAGCTCCATACGGTGACAACACAAGGAAGCGGAAGATTAGGGAGGCCATTGACATCCTTCGGGACACAAATCTAATAAACAACAGCAAGAATACCAGCAATATTAGCAAGAAGATAAGTAAAAACTATTTGTGTTTAATTAATAGACTGAAGGATAGAGGGAGTTGAATAGCCTGCAAAAAGGAGGCGACGCAACTAGTCTTTTCTTGTTTGGGTTCTAATGAAAGTTAATTCTATGTCCTTTTAGCTCACTGTTTCTCTCTCGCATTGAGACCAAAAACAAAAGTAGGCTCATCAACAAAACCAGACGTGTCTGACCTTGCGCAACCAGAGTAATGGTTATAACTCAAAGGTATAAAGGGGGAGATTGGATCATCAAACCTTGATGGCCGAAAACAGACGTTCTTTTTTGCTGTCCTAATTACCTTGAGCAATTACTTCGGGTTTAGCGCAGAAGAAAACACAAACATGCGCATACAAATATAGAGACAGACACACTCACATGCATCAAAGTTGACATATGACCTTAACTAACCAAATAACTTTATACTTGATCGAGGAGGCCAGATGTAGAGTATATATACCACTTTTAGGGATTTGCCGGTGAGCTTTCTTGACTCGTTTGCTTGAATTTTGTTGTGACGACGTTACCTTGCTCTGATGATGTCCGTCATATGACGGACGAAAGCTTAGCACCTTTTGATTAGAATTGAAGGAGATTGCATCGGAAACAGCGCCAGCAGTAAAGCCAATCGACAGTTGGTCAAGAGGAATCTGCCGTCGTCTTCTGGTGGGACCGACCTTAGATTACTCTTGTTTAGTACATCCTTTTAAGTAACACAGAAAAAAATATTGTGTAGGCGAAATGGAAACTAATACAAGAATTTAATGGCACCATCAAACGCAGAATCGGGGAAATGAGGGATTAAAGAAAGCGAGATACACACCACTAATCGACCGAAACATCGACAAAAATCTAGTTATAAGAAATTGTCATATTAAAAAGCATAAGGGAAGGGAAGAGCTAAAAGGCGATAAACATTTTATTTAAAATGATGTTGCGAATGCAAAATTAAAAGAAATAAAATTAAGTGTTCTTTACTGCTTAGTAAAAAATGGACAGATGCAACAAGAAAATAAGAAAATGACACAAGGAATAGGTCAATTAAGGGACAAACGGATAAAAAGAGAAGACAATTGCGTGAGATTGAATTTAAGCATAGGAAGCAAATTAAAAATTCAAGAAAATATTTAGTTTGATCAAATTATGAAACCAAAATGATATTGTTTTTTATATGGTCGCCGTCTCCCTTCTTTTACCTTGTTTTGGCCCTCATGTGAACTTAGCTAAATATTGCGACCGTTACTATGAAAATAGAACATAAAGGTAATAGCAAAGAAGACAACACTTTTCACGAGTTTTCTGACGCAACACGAGGTTGACAAATTTGGTTGCTTAGGCGTATATCGCATCAAATTCGGCAACTGTTAGTAGAAGTATATTGGTAAAAGAAGAAAAATCTGCCTACGAAACAAGGAACATCAAAGACTCTGTAGAAATATGGATATAGAAAGATTCAAAATAGCGGAAGAGATTACACCGATGGGACACGAAATCGACGTATAGGCTGGTTGAATATGGTGAAAATACGAGAAAACGCAAGATTTGATGGATCATCGATATGCTGAGAGAAATCTAATGAACAGAAGACTTGAAGAAGGCAAGATCGGTGAAATTTTGCATACTACCCAAACTAGAAGATTAGGCAACGTTAAGATTAGAAAAAATAAGACGAATGTTTCAAGGTAAAATCTGTAGTTTTAGGAAAAGAAATCAAGAGACCAGAAAGGAAGAATCTGAAACCAAGAGACGTCTACAATAAGCCTATTTAAAGCAAGAAAAACAACGATATTTATAGGTTAGCACATAGGAGACTACGGCATAGGACGTAATAGACTTAGCATTATGAATACAAGCACAACAGATGCAGCGGAGACTAGAGCTAGTTGGATAACAGTAGACGTGTTTGATCATAGGCGAAGTCCATGAAGCAAAGGCTTGACCATGAAAATTACTCGGGATCTATAGCCTCAAGTTGTTCTCTCATCCAGCTTAAGATGGCCTACACAGCGGGCCGGGAGTACATGTGCCATCAAAAGCTTGAAGTAGTATGGGAAATAACGCTTCGAGGACGGCAGGAGCCAAATGTAATACCTGAAAAAGGGAGATAGGAGACGGATGCTACGAGGCACGAGAGTCTGATTGCCTTTTTGCGGAGTAATACGGCATACTCTGATTTACAATCCCAGCACAAGGATGAAAGGGGTTAAAAATGCAGTATGTGGCGTGGAGAGCTATCATGAAATTCGCTCAAAATGGCACACCATACCACATTTAAATAGGAAATTGTGACAGTGAAGAGGTGATACGAGGATGTAGGATTAATTAATAGTCCAGGGTAGGAGCGATAACACAATTATTTAGCATATAAGTAATCAAAGGGTCGGGTTCACTTGTCCCTGTTATGAGTTTTACTCTGGAAATTATAATGCATACTATGGATACAGGACAAGGTACGTTCGTCTAGGTCTTCCTAGAGTTGCGAAAACAAGGGCAAACGACTTCAAAAATCGGTGCAATTTTGTCTTGTTGTTAGACCCAGAAGAGCACATCTTGTCTGAGGTCTCCCGCCATATAAGCCATAAACTATGGCGTCGAACTTAGCACATTCTGCGCAATTTCTGGCGTCGTGAATGAGGCTTGGAACTATTAACCTAAAACTACAACTGGCAACATATAACTTAAGCCTATTTCTTTATAAATACTGTAGTATCTCCATTGTTCTGATACATCAACCAATCCCATTTACTCTGCGCTTCTTCCCTGATCCACCTATTTGCAGTTGATCCAACTCGTCATTACAAGTTCAACGAGCCTATTACCCTGTAAGATAGGTCTCTTCTTGGCATATGGATTTTACCCGATAACTGCCACTCTATATGTTATACGCGAGGCGTTAATCCTACGATCTGCCTCAAACATTTGATATCAAATATACTCACTTATCATCGAACAAGTTGTCCAGCATATTTGGGGGATAAGAGAGTCTGCAAGGAGTGTTCGACATTATATATTAATATACCTACTATGGAAGAGGACTCCCGAAAAGATGCGCTTACCTAGGTTTCTCTGGAAATACGACGCTAAGCCACTTCTATACAACGAAAGAAGGCCACACTATTTTGGACCTTGTAACTTCGGAAAATTAGGCTATAAGAATGCATATCATATGATAAACAGAAGACTGCTGGTTTCCGACGCTATTTCATTTAAGAAGTCAAGTGATAAAATAAATATGCATCAATTGTACATTTTTTGAAAATAATATATGTTATGAGGAAGCAAATACAGAAGAAAAATCATCAGATTTTCGCATTTCAGATAAGACTTTTTTGGGAATCCTTCCCATTTTAACTGACAGTTCGAGCAATACATCTTTGTTGAATAAAGTGCTCAATTCGTGTTTCAAAGCCTGAGAAATTAGATGAATGTTGATGCCCCGAGTACCAATGACGTAACTCTAAAAAAGACATATATATATATATATTACATCAAAATGAGATAAACCACTCGAATAGCTGAATCATCACCGTAAAAACTAGAAAATAGCGAGCGAATTTTACTCGAATATGCCGAAAAAGACTCTTATTGACTGTGGAAAGCATCATATTAGACCTACTTGAAGATAGGGTCTTAAAAACATTCAAAGATGCCAGCAATGGGACAACAATGCAAAAGTGCTAGAAGCCACCCATCAACAAACGGCTCTGGAGACCAAAATTTACGGCTTTTGGCTAGATGTTTCTTGTGACGCAAGATTATCTGATATATCCGACTAAGTATAGGTATGAATTTACAAGTATAACTTTTCTGAGATAAAAACAAATAGTAGCGATATGACAGGAACAGCTTGTTGCCAAATAATGGATTGGCCAATTAAGATTCTAACTTAACCTGACACTAATCATTTTCCACTTTATAGGACATTATAAATAGATATCTTGACAGCATTAATAACAAAAGGAAAGATGCCACATAATGGTTAAGTCAAATATCGAAAAAATATGTCAAAGCTACGTACCAGATGTCGTTCTGTTTGGCATAATATTTTGGCACGAACGAATACAACATCCTCACTTGATTGACTTTTAAATGTTTCCAAATCTTTAGCTTCCCCATTAATATTACCTTGCTTTACGCAAGCGATAAGAGAAGCAGTATTTTCTAATTCATCACCGATTTCATTGTCTGAAGAGGTTTCACTGGAGGAATACTTCGGTGTCCCTTGGAGAAAAAGTGAACGCGGTCCAGTTTCACACTCATCAACAGCAAAGCGAAGTCGATAAGCAACATCTTCCATGCCCGGATGCGTTAAACTCTCAAGACAGACAGCACGAAGACACATGCTAACAAGGGTGGGGGAGTCATGCTCTGTAACTAAACAGGGTGGATAGGGGAAAGTGACCACTGGCTTTGCACGTGAGAGTAAATAATCCTACAATAAAAACATGAAAAATATCCAGCAGAGAATGCAGCTTTAGCAAATTTAGAATAGCATTTATAAATGTATAATTAAATATGCAGCAGAGAATATATTTCAGAATATAATAAAATGTAGGTGGATAGGTCAGTAAAATGATAGATTAAGTTATTCAATTTCTTATTAGTTTGAATACCAACTTCTACTAAAACATACGATGTCCTGAATGGCCTAGTGAAATCAAAATATCAAAATAAAGGTCAAGATCTTGCGAAGGGGGAGTCCACAAATAAATGTAGAGTAACGAGAGAAATAAGCTAATCATTATAATTGGCAGGATTAAAGTATGGCAGAGGACAAAGGACTAGCCATCTTCCAAAAGATTTCCTTAGCGCTGCGATAAATTCGAGAAAACGAATTCAAACTAATACCATACAGCTAAATGAGAATGCGATCATGAACTTTATAGCTGCGATCCAAAGTATGTAGTCAACAAATTATTTTAAAGGGATATTTCAAAAGTTAAATACTTTAGAATCTCGTACTAAGCACAGATAGAGACACTTTATTGAGTGCGCAAATGCATAAAATAACATTAAAATAAGATGGATCACTTAAGCACATTTATTAGTTTGCTACTCTAAGACTAGTCAAAGAATAGTATTAAAACGTTCGTGAAATGTGCCGATCGTTGGACATACAAAAAATTTTTTTCCATACTACTCCTACCAAGTGCTTGAAACAGACAATTCAACCAGGAATGAGCTGCTTGGCAAGTTTTCTATCATAAACAAATATGTTATTCTCAGAGATGCAGCTAACCACACAGTAATGAATTATATCGATAAAACTGGTCGTCTGGTCTTCCATCGTTCACTTAAAATGTCCCCGGAAAAACTCAAGGCAGCCTAATCTTTGTTTAAAAGCCTTGTGTTCCTAACACGATGGACTGTCCCCGAAATCTAAAATGCTTGCTCTCTACAACTCAACGATAAAGGCTTCGAAACGAAGAGAGAAAAGAAAAAATAGTAATACCAAGAAAGATCACACTCTAAAACTCGAGGGCCACAGCGGAGGGAAGGAAGAAGGAAAAGAACGTTACCAATTTAAACAGGATATTATAAAGAAGTTGTTTAACCTTGTTTTCGCAACTTGGTCACATTGCTAGGAAGACTTAGAGAAACGCACCTAGTCCGCAGTCCATTGTATGCATGGTCATCTCCAAAGTTGGACCGTGGACGTGGTACTTTCCCATACGTTTCGCCAGCATCGTCAGTGAGTCTCGCGATTCGTAACACCATAGTACAGCTCTTCAGAGACAAGTGAAGCCCATCCTTTGACCAAACGTGTGCTAAACAGTTGTGGTATCTCACCTTCTGCCCTGGGCTATTTACATTTCCAATATCCTCCTATCAAGCCTTCCCTGTCAAAACTTTTACTGTGCTTATTTTGATGTAGTGTGGTGCACTCCTTTGAGCGGCATTCCTGAAAACTCTTTACACACCACGCTGTCGTTCTTACTTCCTTCACCCTGTGCTGGGAATGTTGACCAGAGTTTGTCATATTGTTACGTAGTCCTTCCCTGGGTCCTATCAGAGTCTCCCTCGCCCCGTAGAATCCGTCTACTATCTCCCTGGTATACGTATTTCACTCAACTCTTGCCCCCCCCCCTCTGTGCTACTCGAGACGTTATTCGCTATCCCCTAAGTCTGGGTGACTAATTCGAGGGTTGAGTCTCTGAGTAAGTCTCATTGTCATAACTTTGCAACATGGACCACGTCTCTTGTAAAACCTACTGTCAGCCAACTAGCTCCAATCGCCGCCGCGTCTATCCTGTTTTTATCTCTAATAACAAGTCTATGACTTGTCATGCTCTAGTCTCTTGTGTGCCAACCCACAAATGCTGTGGTACTTGCTTGCTTTGATTAGGTTCAATGATGAACCACAACGTTCGTGGGTTTGGCACACATTATATACATATAATATAATATAACCTTGCGCAGTTTTCCATGTCAACTTCTGATTGGACGACGTGGTGCCAAGCTTTGATTGCACGAGCCGAAGTAAAGAATCAAGATCAGTCACGCACTCACGTGATCTCTGCGTCGTTACATTTAATGGTATTATATTTGCCCATCACAAATTCCTCTGATGTACAAACCTTATCTGGTCCAAAATAAAGATAAGAATGAATGGAGTCTTTGTGGTGATATGAGAATACACAACGGTAACCTAGCTGACCTAGGCGAGGTCGAACCTGCAGTCCAACCTATATGAGGACACCTTTTAGAAAGCAAGGCTATGAGAAAATAAATAAAGGTCAGCTCTATTAATATCATTTAGAAAAATACAAATGCCAGTCCTTCATCATCTTGGACGAAATAAGGTGAATATATCCCAAAGGTAACTGTTTCACAGGCATATCCTCTGTCATGTGTCACGGGCGTGGCCCTAACCTTAGCTCTAAAGAGCAGAAATATTATTTTCCGAAGTAGATCTAAGAGCTGTCAATTTCCAAATCACACAAACAAGACAGTTGTCATCATCCACTTTGATTTATTAGAACTTAACGGGTTAGAAATCCCACAGAGGTTTCAAAGTCTAATAGATGAGATTACTGTGGGTCTCACAATATAAATAAACCTAACTTAGCCTCACAGCACGAAAGACCTACTCAGTCATAATATATTACTTCTTTATCTGTTCATTTGCAATTTGTATAGAGCTTTTTTAAATACTTGCGAAAAGTTATTTCATCAGATAACTTATCCTATCAAAAACTCGAGTCGTCGTCTATGTAACTCCATTTGACCAAGTGGTACAGCGAAACTAATTAAACAGACCTTAATATAATAAACTAAATCGGATCAAATTTTATAACTATGGAGAATCAGCTTCTGTATATCATCATTTCAGTTATATTGCATCATAGGAACATAAATATCGCTTAATAAAAGCGTGAAATTTATCCTTTTCGAAGTAAAACATTTTATTGAGAGTTTGTTTGCATAACTCTATAGGATAAATATAGAAAGAAAAGATAAGAAAGGATAACAACAAAAGACATATTAGCAATGAATGGTTTATAACTTAAAAAGTTAAGAACAATGACCTATAAATGAGCAGGCAAGTCAAACAAACCCATAAAGATAATCGTAAGCATTCCCAAACGATAAGCGTGATAAACGTTCATTCGAAAAGTTTTTCATTAAATGTACTAATAATACACGTGTGTCTATATTAAATAAAAAGGCATGGGGAACTCAAGTGAAAGTAAATAGCATATAAGTAAAGATAGATGACAAATACGGATTAAACGAGTTGGCACTATTTTTTGAAGATTTAAGAAAACACAGGTAACGCACTCGCAAATCAGAAACCCCACGACCTGTTGCCGATGAAAGCATAAAAACACGACTGAAATTTGGCCAAGAAGTTACGCCAGCAAGGCGTGAGGGCAGACTCAGCCAGCGCTGTCGGCGAGCAGCTACTTCAGCTGGACTGGCAGTACGCATAAGGGCGCTATTACGGAGAAGCTCAAGTAAAACGGTATTGTAATTCTCAACCGAATTTGTGGCCGCCAGGTCTGAGGCATTAAGCTCTATTATGCAAATAGTGGAATAGAAAATATAGAAAGGGAATTCAGAAGCAAAATCAGTATATTAAGATAAAATTGCATTAAAACAAGACAAAACGATGCGTAATAAAAGTTGCGCATGCAAATTTTCGTTTTTGCTAGAATAAGTTATTTAAGTTGTAATTATTAGTTGCAAAGAAAATCAATGCCAAGTAAACGAATAATAAATCATAATATTTTTTTATTCCAAGCTATAGTAGATTGCTTATCAAGGAGAATAAAGAAATGCATAATCCTTATCAATAATGGGAAACTAAGGAATCTGAATAATACAATAAGATCAAAAAACATAGAATTTAACGAAACAAGGTAAACTAGTACTAGAAGTGGGTTGACCTCGTTGTCATAACTTAGGCTTGTTGTCAGGACGACTTAGTAGAACACACCTAGTCCGAAGTCGTCTGCCATAGTAGTTGTCATGATTTCCAGCATCAGACAGTGGACTTGGTATATTCTCAACGCTTCACTGGCATCGTAGTCGGTATCATCAGTGAGTATTACCATTTTTCGCACCAAGCAACGAATTCGTCATAAAGACAAATGAAGTCCCTCCCTCGACAAACGTTCTGCCAAAACGCTTACATTATCAGTCCTCTTTCTGCCATGGCATATCTTACTCTTTTAAACTGTTGTAAACGATATTGTATCACTCCTAAATTCTGTTACCTTGAGAGACCCTACCACTCGGATAGGGTTAATTAGTATCTCCATCAGGCTTCTATTCAGAAACTTTGTGAGACCTATGATAATGAACGTTATAAGATGTTTAAGTTTATATATATTAAGTCAAAGCTCCGGCGTGATTTGGCCAGGATCCTTTCTCCGGAAGATTTTTAGGAAATCAAATAAGATTTCTGACTTAATAACAAAACGGTATGATAATAACTTGCGTAAGTTTAGGATTATAAGGAAACCTAAGTTAAAGTCAGTACGCTCAGTTAAAGTGGCTTCCAAGGCGACAACACTTAATGATCATCACGGCGATAGGTAGCGAAGTGATACAAAGAAACACACGGGCCGTGAAAAGCCGATGGCAGAACGTAGACTATGAAAGGACAGTAAGGACGATGAAGGATTCACAAAAGTAGATATGCCTAAATTTCTGCGAACTAACTCAAAAACTACGGCAATATTAAGTAAATGGAAAAAAGATATCAACACTTTTCACAAGTATACCAACGCAGCATGAAAGGGTAGATAAATTGGATTAATCAGAAGTTTACTGTTTATCATGCAGCACTTGCGAATAGAAATAAATTGGCGAAACAGGGAGAAAAATTAGCACACGAATCAAGAAACATCAGAGGCTCTGCAGGAAAATGGACACCGAAAGATCAGAATTAGCGGAACACATCATACAGACTATACACCAAATCAATTGAAAGGCAACAGAAAGAGCCCATAAGGTGACAACACAAGTAAGCGGAAGATTAGGGAGGCCATTAACATCCTTGGGGAGAGAAATCTAATTAACAGGGGATTAGACGAAGGTAGAGTTATATATAAATTTGCCTACTGCCTAAGCAAACTCGGAAAAAACAAGAATAGAGCAAGACCAGCAAGAATGAGATGCCTGGATCAAGGATTTACCGCTAACCGAAAGAAAATAGAACGCGATGAAGAAAGTGGAGGGACAAGGGTTTTCGACAATAAAGCTAAGACGTTGTATGTGAGTGATGTGCATTTAGAATAAACCGGTACAATTTTTGGGGCCCGACAGTCAGAGAGCTGGGAAGACGGATAAGCAAACCGTTACGGAAATTCACCGTTATGCACAAAATAGACTAGAAATCCACTTGAGATGCCGCATGCGACCAGAGATAGGCGTCCACCGTTTGCTAAGATAACATGGGTTTAATCAAGGAGAGGAACCGTGAAGGAAAAGTCTGATATCTGCAAGCATGGGAATTAGAGCTTAGGCGCTCTGCTCAGTGAAGTGTCAGTGTACGTGCTTCTAGGGCCTTGAGAAATAGCGCCTAAAGTGAAATGCATGCAGGGACTGGAACCGAGTGAAATCGGTCAACCAGAAAGATAAGGAACGGATCAACGAGACAATGAGGGGATCCGGATTGGGGTAAATAGTAAGTGTGATGAGGCCACACTAGATTTGCCACAAAAGGGAACACATTTTGATGAGTGGAATGCAAACAAGTGAGAAGTTGTGATAGGGCGGCATTGGGATTAGAGAGTAAAGAGTGTATATATGGGCCAGGACAGAAAGAGGAGTGATAGTATAACCGTTTCAGGCAGAACGTTTGTCGATGTATTGACTTCACTTGTCTCTTTGACAAGTTTGTAGTTTGGTGCGGAGAATGGCAAAACTCACTGATGATGCATACTATG
>CAAALY010244516.1:514-13320 GCA_900617795.1 Protopolystoma xenopodis
CCTATCTTTGAGATATTTTTAAAAACTAATATGTCTATATATAAACAAATTATAAAAACTTACTTTATTTTAATAAAAATGTGATAATGAGGAAAAATACGTGCATATCCTTATATAAATTCAGAAAGATAAAATTACAGGCATATTTGTTCACAGAAATTATTGCAAAAGGAAAGAAGTACGATTGATGCTTTATTTATTAAAAGTATTTTACAGTATATTTAATCTAATATTAACAATATAACTTTATATTGGAAAATATTTGTTACAATGCAAATTTGCATTAAGATTTTTTTGTATTTTATTGATAAATGTGGCTGTTATTTATTTAAGCAACCATATTGCCCGTCTATTTAAAATTTAATACTAAAATTAAATATGATAAATCACAGTTATTGCATTATGCATATCAAGATTCTGGATGTAGGAATAATAGTCAGTACTAATAAGATTTATATTAAATATATAAATAGGATATCATGTAGAGTAATATATAATATTTTTACCTCGACCTTTAAAAAAAAACAAACAAATAATGCATTTAATTTTGATAAAAATTTTTATTCAACCTTAGATTATAATTTTATTATATAATGCATACATTCCTATATAATTTTTAAAACAATAAGGTGATATTTAAAAAAAGTAAGGTGTATATAAAACGAATTATAAAAACGTACTTGATTATAATATAAATGTGATAATGATGTAAAACACGTGCAACCATATTGCCTGTCTATTTAAAATGTTATATACAGGGTAAAGTAAATAAAATAAGATAAATCACAGTAATTTTATTTTCATCTGAAGATTTATGAATTAATAATATTAATCAGTCCTAATAGGATTATTTAAATAAATTCAGGAAGATAAAATTACATGCAAATTTTTTCAACCATATATTTAAAAAATAAAAGAAGTACGATTAATTTTTTATTTATTAAAATATATTCTAGTATATTGACTCTTATATTTACAATATATTATTATTTTAAGATTATTTGTTACAACATTAGGAAACGCGGAAATTCATATCAATATTTTTCTTTGTATACTTGATCAATGAGTTTGTAATTTATTTAAGCAACCATATTGCCTGTCCATTTAGTATGTGATATACAGGATAAAGTAAATATTATAACATATATTACAAAAATTTATATATGCATCTAATTATTTAGGCATTATGAATATTAATCAATACAAATAAGATTTATTTAAAATATATAACTTAGATATAATGCGATTCAATCAATTATATATAACCATGAACTAAAAAATAAAAATATACTTAAGCATTTTATTACCAAAATTAATTTTGTCCTTTATTTGAAATTATATTATATACGTTTGATTTTGGTATCCATTTCTATCACGTGAATTTTTAAAACTCATTTATTTTTATTGAAAAGTAATATAAATTGATAATTATTAAAATTTACATGTGGTAATCATTTAATATATGTGCAAATTTTTATAATGTTTTTCATTTCGATAAAATTGCAAGCATATTTGTTCTCACTCATACATGAATGATCAAAAAATTACGATTGATTAAGTATTAAGGGTTAATGATTTTTATCTAATATTAAGTATATACTGATATTTTGAAATTAATTGTTAACATAATTAGGAAACGTAGAATATCACATTAGGATTCTACTGTATTTAATTAATTAATAAGACAGTAATTAATTCAAACAATAAAATTGCCATTAATTAAACATCTGATTTAGAGGATAAATCAAATATAATAAGATACAATATAGTAATTTCCTTATGCATGTCTATAATCAGGCTTTAGGAATATTAATAGGTACTAATAAAATTAGTTATTATATAATATATTCTATATTATTTGCATCGACCTTTAAATTATAAATAAAATAAAGCATAAATTGCATCAAATTTTGATACCTAAATTCTCAATTTTTAAGGCTATTATATAAATTTGATTCTTGTATGTATTATTCCAAACAAATATGATTCCTGTTTTAAACTCATATTTGATTGATATTTAATTGTAATAATAACGTATGATACGTGAATGTTTGACTCTAGTCTTCTATATATAATTGTACAAGCATATTTTTCACAGAACGATTTTTAATAATAAGTATTTTTAAATATATTTGGGAAGTATTTTACTAACTGATTTATAGTAATATTTAGATTCGATTGCTATTATCAAAAATATTTATTAATAACTTTGAAAAACATGTTATGTTAAATTAGGTTTCTGCTTAACCAAACTATTTAATAAAAAAGTATTTTATTTAAACAATGAAATTCCCTATTTATTATAAATCTGATTTGCAGAAATATTCAAAAAAATGGGATAGATTATACCAATTTCATTTTACTTATTAGTGTTGATTGATACATAATAATATTTGATAAATATATGAAATACCTGTATCTTATTCATTAAAAGAAAATTACTAGCTTATATCCACAAAAAAAAGCATCCCCTACAGATAAAAATTGCTAAAATAATTTGTCAGAAGAGATTGATTTTTTATTTATGGTACTGTTTATATTAAGATAAAAATATAATGAATAATTTTGTAAAAAATTCTAAATAAAAGTTAAGATATATCTCTATTACTATATTAATATATTATACAGTATTAATTGATGTTTTTAAAAATATATAAATGAGATTTTATGTAAATTACTCTATACTGTTTTTCCTCAAGCTATGACAACATTTATTAACTATATATTCATAATCATATAATTTAAGTTCAATCTTGTATCTATTCCTAGATAATTTTAAAACAATTATTTTCGCTTGTTCAGTTGTAGACAATAATGATTAAAATGCGCTTTTATTTTTAATTACTTCAAATTAATCATTAATAACGGGTAGATAAATTAATTATATATGCCATTACACTGAGAATTAATTTGAAATCAGAATAATTTTTTAGGATTATTAAAATAAGATGTAATACTAAGATAATATTTTTAGAAATATTTATTTAAAAACTTAAGAAAAAGTAAAAAGTTTAACTAGATTTTTCTCTTTAGTAATGATATATAGGACAATAATTAATCGATGCAATAAAATTGTCTATTTAATATAATTCTGATAAACAGAATAAATCAAATATGCAAGGAAAAATTTGCATAATCTTAGAATGCTTGTCAAAATTTATACTGGACTAATACTTTTCAGTAATACTTAATTTTGATAAAATATATAAATAAGATAAAATTTGAATTAATTAATACTTATTTACCTCTTGCTATAAGAAATTAAAGGAAAAAAAAAAAAACAATGCATCAAATTTCTATACAAACAATTATTGAACCTAATTTTTATAATTTTATATAATTTAAATTTTTATAAGTGTTTATTTGAAATATTTTTCTAATATTTAAATAAATAGTAGATTAATTAGTCAATTGTGAATTTGAGTAAAATAATAAAATCTATAATATACAATTGCTTTATATACTAATATATAAACAGTTTTTATACTGTTATTATAAATTATAAATATAGATTTTTAAAATCTTAATATATGATAAAATATTATATGAGAATTAATAAAATTTATAATTTGATTCAAAATTAGCTATTTTACAAGCAAAAATTAGAGTTATGGATCACGGATTAACCGGTAACCAAAAAAAAAGTATCGTGATAAAGAAAGTGGCAGCGTATCATTTTAGCAATGATACAAAGACGATGTGTGTAAGTTATGTCTATATTAAATAAACTAGTAAAAGTCTAAGGTGGTGCTAGTCAAGTAGCTGGTGGGACATATAAGCAAACCGTCACAGCAATTTGGCGTTACAGTTTAAATTTACTAGAGATGCACTAAAGTTACCGTAAGAGACAAGGAATTGGCGTCCACACTCGACTCAGATAAAGTGCTATTAATCATGAACAGGACCCGTGTAGTAATTATTTACTATCCACAAGCATGGCAACTCGTGCTTAAGCGCTCTGCTCAATAAAGCGTTAGTGTACCTACTTGTATGGCCTTAAGGGATAGCGTGTAGTGTAAAATGCACACTTACTCTGAAAACGAGTGAAAGCTACGTTAAGAAGATTGAATCAGGATAAGAGGCCTAAGTCTTTTTAGTTTATCAAAGAGAGGGTTTTTTGGTAAATATTTTGTGTGATGAAGCTATGTAAATTTTAGGAAAAAGTACAACATCGTGACGAGTAAAATGAAACAAAACATCAATTGGAGTAGAGCAAAAGTACGATAAGAGGGTAAAAAAATATAAATATAGACCAGGACGGAAAGATTCATGATAGAGTATTCGCGTTCTGCAGAATGTAGGTCGAGTAATTACCTCCTAATTTTACTTTGTTGACTGCGTATATTGCTGCAAATAAATCGCAAAACCTAATACTCATGCCAAATACAATGCCGTCGAAATGTGCGAAAAGGCACTAAGTCCATTACTTAATGCTGTCTATTATAACAACTACTATAAAAGACAATTTTGGACTAGGTGACAACAAGAACAAGTTGCGACAAATAGATAAACTCGCTTTTTTAAATCAGAATAAGACTGCATTAATATCAGAAACCTCAACATCTCGCTTATAATTACTTCAAAGAAACTTAGGTAGCTAAATTTTCAAACAATAAAATAAAGACAGCTAGGCAAAAAAAGTAAATGTAAGTCAACCTTGCCATCATAATTTTTTAAATTAATTTAAACTTTATGGTATATCGTCAGATGATATTAACTAGAAATAGACATAAAAAAACTTAGAGAGATGTTACCACATATAATAAATGTAAGGACAAGAACATATTTGCTATGATACGCAAAAACTTACAAGAAATAAACAAATAGTTATTTAGACGGACAAAATGGGACTTAAGTGATAATGAAATAAATTAAATACTACGAAACACAACCAAATATTGTATACTAATCAAGAATCCAAATTGGAAGATTAATGGAATCTTAAGTTACATGCTGAAGGAAATGCTTAACTTTGTGTAAATTGACATATGGTCAATAAATTTAACCAAAGGAAAGGATGCAATACCACCTACTTAATAGGCAGTTAGAAAAAAACAAAAGAAAAGTCAACCACTAAGACTCATATTCAACAAAATGTATAGAGCAACATCTATGAACAAATATTTCGACTCAATATAGGATTGCAACTCTCACTACTTTTGTACAACGTATACATTAACAAAATTTAAGATAAATTCAAGATTGCATCAAATCCGCAATTGATTAGCGCATTTTATTTTAGAATATATTTTATATTGAGCATATAATTCTAAAAAGCAGGCACTAAGCTTTCCTCTATTTACATGTTACATTAGGGAATAATGCCACTCCAGCATTATTTATTGTTATTTACAACAAAAAGAATGTATGCGAAAATTAATATCGCATTTTGATATCTTTCATGTTTCGTATAATGTTTGCCTAATTAAAGAGAGGCAAAACTTACTTAAAATTATTTGCCCATTATAATATTTTATGTGTTAGGGGGACCTTTATTTCGAATTAAAGTACATGAAGAAAAGATTAGTTTTTTGATCTCACCAGATGAGGACGGATGAAAATCATTGTACTCAAGCCGTTAAGCTTTTATATTAAATTGATTTTGACGCAGTCCACGAGTATTCCTTCCTCGTTTCGGTTGATAAAGTGATGAGCCTATGTCCATTATATGATGGATATCATTAGAGGGAGGAATACTCATGGACTGCGTCAACATGAATATAATATAAAAGCTAAACGGCTGCAGTACAAAGATCTTCATCCATCCTCATCTAATAAGATGAAAAACCAAATCTCTTTTTCATGTACTTTCATTCGAAATAAAGGTTCCCCTAACAATGTTATCTCAGGGGATTCATCAAAACCAAGTTTCTCTTCGTATATATAATATTTATGTTTAGTCTCAATAAAATTTATTGTCAAGTTTAACATAGTCACTTACGCATTGCTTTCTTCATAGCAATATATTTAAATGTAAATTTGCCTTATCTGTGAATATATTATTCCTCATAATTCACTTAATAATTGAATTAAATATTAAAATCTATTCAAAAAGTTTTAAAAGCTTTATTTATATATATATATATAAATATGGTTATATGATTAAATTATGGATGGCAAATTGATACAGGATTTCAGGATCTAATTCCTGCAAATAAACAACTTATTTATTCTTCAAATTTATATCAAACATTAACCTATTGCTCAAAATTATCCTTTTTTCATTAAGTCAATACCTTATATTCGTTATCAATCTTTTATTAGAACTATGCTAAAATTTTTAAATTGTATAATATAAAGTGTGTGTTTTGCCAACATTAAAATATTTTAAAATTTACTTTTATTTTTGTTGAAAAAAAATGTTACTATTTTGTTACATAGAGGAAATAAATACAGGATAACAGAAATATTGACTATAATACCATATGTTAATTTCAGGCATTATTTTACAAATATCTTTTCATCCTTAAATAAAATTGTAATTATATTTAATAAATGATATTATTTTAATGTAGCTGATAATAATTAGCATTACTTTGTGAATAAAATCCTCAGAACCTGCACATGTATAGAAATTATCAGATAATTTTAACTTTATCATATATTGCATATATTGCATATTCTTAAAAATAGGGATTAGTATGCTTAAATATACGAAGTTAAATAACAGTTTATAGCATTTAGTATTGATAATATCATTAAATTGGGAAGCATATTCGGTATTATATATATAATATTTTATTATTTATAATCGTATATATTATGTATGTTTAGATATATATATTATATAACATATACTATATTAGGCATTTCTTTCACTGGACTATTAATTTTTAGCAAGGAATAAAATATTATTTGGCTTTAATAAATGAATCTAATATTTAGTGATTTAAGATTTTCAATTATCATTTATTAATTTTTTAAAAATACATATATACATTTTCTTAAAAAATAATAAATATTATATTTATAATTCTTAATTTCATAGTGTTAATTTACTGAAATAATAAGCTATCTACTACCCGCATAATTGTCAAGGATTGACGCATTTATTAGCTATAATAATTTTTGAATTTATCGTAAAATTCCTCAAAGTCGTTCTAAAGTTACAGAATAAAGTTATTTTTATTAACAAGTATTTACTTCCATGTTTTTGGAATCTAGAGATGCTTTAAGTTTTGTTGGAGGTTTTTATGGCTAGAACGAGAATTCTCTCACTAGAATAATCCATAAATTATAAATTTCATGAGATAAAACGAAGATATAAACAAACGTAATGCAGCATAAAACCATAATTAGACTTTTATGCCAGACAGCTTAAACTTAAAATTTCGATTATGATGGACTTGTAGAAGCAAATATTACTAAAATGAATAAGTTCCAAATACATCATAGGATACAAAATTGACCCTAATTTACAAGTTATTTTCTTAATAAATACGAATTTAAAGGCTAATATCAGATAAGGGAAGTTATTAATGTTGTTTAGAACATTAAGACAAATCACTTTATTAATCAGCATTTTTGTAGAATTTTTAAAGAGAACCAGCGGTCATCTGACCAGGCCACAAAATCCTGGTCTTTATAACTTTAATTAAATAATTAAATGTATAAATTTTAATATAAAAATGCAAATAGCACAAGGAAAAAATTTGCTAAGACATTCAATTTATTAAATTATTATACATAAAATATACTAGACATAAAATTTAAAATACAATTTTTATACTAATATTTTCGTATAAAAGTATGGTTTTAAGAATACTAATAAATCACTAATGTGAAATGTATTCACCCTATTTTGTCTAAGGTGATTAAGTAGAGTTACTAGAATTTTTCCACAATGATATGAGTTAAGTTAAAGTTTTCATTGAATTTCACATAGCCTTGCTTTCCAAAAGATTGTTCTCATCCAGATGAAACTGCATTTTTGACCTTGCATTGGTCTTATTAACACCCTCAGCATTAGTTGAGCCCTGACAGTGCAGGATAAGAGCTAGACAAGCTAACCACTCGGCTTCACTGACACGAGTACCCTTGAGTCACAAGGCATAATTAATTTAAAGGAAGTTCATGTCTCTTTGCTATATGATATACTTTGGTGGGATTGCCAATGAAGCAATCATATATTTGCTCCTGGTGAAGGTTTTGATAAGACCATTGCAAAGTTAACCGGCCGTCCTCTTTGGATGAAAACGAATTTTGTGCAAAACAATGCGAAATTAAATGGAAGCATCAGCTCAACTCATATCATTGTGTAAAAATTCTGGAACCAGTCCTTCATCGAATTAGATGACATTGGTAGCATACATGTATTATTACTGATTTCCTGTTAGTCTAGAAACTCTACTTTAATAACAAAACAAGTAAAGTAGTCGATTGCTATAGTAAACAAACATTTGCTTGATTGGCACTGCCACCCAGGCAATATGGCATAGCAAAGAGGCCTGACGTTCCTTGAAATTCACTTATGCCCTGTGACTCAAGGGTAATCGTGACAGTGTAGCCGAGTGGTTAGCGTGTAGAGCTTTTTTCCTGCACTGTCTCGGCTTTACTTTCTAAGAGGGTGTTGATAAGACTGATGCTTGGTCAAAACTGCAGTCTACCCTGGATAAGAGCAACCTTTGAGAAATCAAGGTTATGTGAAATTAAATGGAAACGTGAGTTCAACTGATATAATTGTAAAAACTCTATTATAAGTCCATTATTACCTCAGACGAAATAAAGTCATTACATCTTATATTAATTATATTATTATTTATTTATTTTTTCTAGATTTAAATTTTAAAAAATATGACAAATTTATGGCTTAACCACAGAAATTAATATAATCAAAATTATACAATATAAATAAAGTCAATTAATTTACCGCGTCCTAGAAAGAACGGTAATAAGATTTTAGAGGTGTTTTATCGAAGTATAAATAAATGAGGAAGCGCTACCTCATATATCTATATATATACTATTATATAAGAATTTTATCTATTAGATTTACTAATTTTGCAATTTTACAAATATTACTATAGTTATTTCATTCGCCTTTAGATGCTGCGTTAGAAACATTTTTGTAAATATTAAAATCCCATCTATAACAGATTTTATCTTGTATAAATGTGATTATAACGCTCATTTATTTAAAATAATTTCCATGCAATTCGTTTTGTGTTATATATAGCGTAATCTTAATTGACTAGACAGTGTTTACTAAATCTATGCCCAACCGTAAGTTATAGTTTGAAGTATAAAGAATTCAGATTTTAATGAAGATATAAAATATATTATATAATTTATTATATAATTTGGATAAATATCATTCTAAGGACCAAATTTATATCTTAAATAAATTAATTTGTTTTTTTGTGCTTAAAAACGTTTACATGTATATATATGAAAATCTTAAATTTTTTCAACTAAGCTAGTTTTAAGATCTAGGTTCTATTGACTAAATCGATTATTCTAACTGCTAAAAAAATATCAGTATAATGCTAAAGAAATGTTAAAATAAATTTTGTTGTAATTATAATTTCATTAAGATCTATGCTAAATTTGCGCATAAACTTAGAATTTATCGTTTAATTTTTTAAAAACCTTTTATTTTAATTAAAATACTGTTTGCTTAATCCTTCCCAATTTAAAAAAAATGAAAGAAGGCGCATATTAAATATAAACCGTAGATTTATTAAGAAACATTTGCAAAATAAGCATAGAATAAGAAAGTCTGTATCATGTTTATTAATATCTAAACAGTGTTATTATTATACCAACTATATTTAAAAATTTGAATATTAACCTAAAAATGCATAGAATCTATTTAATATATATATTTTAATAAAAATAAATTATTTATAATAGTTTAACTCTCATAATTACGGTATGCTATTAGTATAATTAATTAAAAAAATAATATTTAATTGATTATAGTTTAATTAAACTAGATATATTTAATATGTTTTCAGATTTCTCTAAAAAAATTGCCATTCTACTTTATTAGTGCAAATGTTCTTAGTTTCGCCAATGGCTAATTTGTTGAATAAAAAGTTGCTAAAATCGGTGTAATCATTAAAATATTTGACAAGGCAACAGAATAAAATTCATTTATTTTATAGCTAATAAGCTCGATAAATCAATCTACACAAATATATTTAGTTAAATTATGTTATATTCTTTGCAATACATATGATATGTCAATGATAATACTCATACTCAAAAACATTCAAAAATTAAATTGGAATAATTATCTCTATTTTGTTTGAATTGAGGTAGGAAAGGAATATAGATTGTATTATAATAATATTAGTAGAACTAATATTTATGATAAATTTCACATATTCTAGCTTTTCAAAAATATAATTTTATCAAGGATAGAGAGTACTTCAGAGGTAGATTTGTTGCTACCTGTAGAGAATGACAAAATTTAATGCTTTATCATCTTTTTTTGTTGTTGCGTCATTTAAAATAAAGAGTAAATCAACAGATAAAAGTTGTATGTGTTTCAAGAAAATGATGAATGTCTCTAGACATTACACTGACTAACAAAAGATACACAGCGAACAAAAACCACTTAATTTTATATTTTTATTACGCATGAAGCAACACAGAAACTAGCACATTTTTTATGCTTAAAGCTTCAGATACTAAACACCAGATTTCTGAAAGAAGTCAAACATTTCTATAAGCTTTATCACATAAACTAAAAATTGGAATTTTATGGATAGAAATACTGATATGTTTTGGGCTATAATCTAGGTACACAAACCTATTATGCTAACAGGAAGTTGCATCCTGCTAAATGTTTTGAAAAAATAGATCATATACTGGAATCAGTGCTAATACGGAATGAGAATTAGACACGAAGTAATGGTAATTAGCACATATCTTATGCGCAAAGACAATATCTATAGGAATTTATGCAGACTACAGATTGGATCTCTACTCACAAAACTTTGAAAAAATGCTTAATTAGACAAATTAAAAATAGAATTCAAGAAGTCACAGCTGCTATTAAAAATGATTTGTGATATATTTACGACTACTTAACACTTTGGCCACATGTATATAAAGATTTTAATCCACTCCTTATTTTTATAAACTAACTTGACTAAAGAATTTATTCCACGATGAATATTTATGAGCATAGACGTATATCCTTCCTTTAGCTTAAGGTTGTTTGCTATAACAAAATACTCAAAAGGAGACAATTGAAAGGATTAATATGCGGTAAAATCCCTTGATATCCAGTCTTATCTTAACTAGAGACTACAACTTGAAATAATGAGGAGTATGATCATTAGAAGCTCATACTAACGGACACTGAAATATGAATCGAGAGATTTTAGAAGCTGACTTAAATTGTTATCAGTGAGGTGTACCCTTAAGAATTAATAGAGATAAATATAATAAAATTAAAAGAAGACTCAAATAAGAATTTTTGAAAAATATGATTAACTGCATTATAACAGTATTCTGAACCAACCCTATCAGGAAAATGGATGAAGTTCTTACTAAAGGTGAACATAATTAAAAAACGTGTAATAGCTGCTCTTAGAACCGTTTTTATTCTGAATTAGCTTATTACTTCATCTATCTTCGTAGAGAAAATGCTCGAAGGCAAAGATCAATCATAAATCTAGTTATTATTATAATTTATTCATCTTATGTTATTCTATTCATAAATATGGAATAATTATTCAACAACAAAAAATATTTTAAACGGATCAAGTTTGTGGTTAAAATAGTCTTTATCATCTTGTCCTATGCTTAAAATGATCATGGTATCAAAAACTACGAGAGCAGAAGTTAAATTTGTTGTCCTCATTACTTTAAGCGATTAATACGGGCGTCATTCATAACAAAACGCATACATGTTTAATAACAGACTTTAAAGTTGACCTAACCAAATTAATATTTAAAGAATTTAAGAGGTTAGATAATAAGTATTTACACAGATATGTATTAATTTTTAGGTAAGTTTTCTTGATTCATTAGCTTAAATATGTTTTTCAGGGTTATGATTGCTCTGATGTTGTGCCTTGTATGACGGCAAAAGCTAAGCAACGTTTTGCCGAAATCAAAGACTATTACATTGGAAACAGCGTCAAAATAAATGTTTCAGTAAAGTTAACCAACAGCTGGTTAAGAGGAATTCACCGGCATCATTTGCTGGAATTGACCTTTAAATCTTTTACACTGAATTATATCGAGCTCAACAATTAAGCAACTTCAGCTTCCTCGAATCCCAACATTTCCGAGCATAAAATATTTACACATCCTATGAATTCCTATAAAATCTTTTCTTGCCATATAACAACCACAAAATTTATATTTCAAAAAGTTAATACTATTAGATTCAAAAATTTTTTTCTTACATCATATATTGCCTAGATGCTTCATTATTGCATGCCGTACAGATGTACCTATTTTAACTACTAGGAAACTGGAGCATATATCAGGAGGTTTTATTAGGATTTGAGTACAAGAAGGTATTTCCAAATAATAGTTAACTAATTTTTAACAAAAGAATCAATGTAAAATCCATTTTTATGCTATTTTATTAATAATACTTCTTAAATCGCAGAATAGGGCGTGCAATTAGGAGAACACGATGAATAGGATCCATAGAAACTTGCATAATAGGATATTAAGGAATCGTAGAAACAATAAAAAGTGATTTATACTTAATTACAATTGCTATAGCAATAATAATATTGTTAATCTTTCTAGTATAATAAAATATTCCTATGTTACTATATGCTTGAAAATGATTAAGGATTTGCCCTTCAAAATAAGCAAGATCATCCGACATAGAT
>CAAALY010244518.1:1321-13307 GCA_900617795.1 Protopolystoma xenopodis
GATCTCAGATCTTTCCAAGCTTATTTTCTTTAGTTTTATCCATTGTCTTCGCTGGTTATGTATTTATTTGCAAAATTTTACTTTTATCTTCTCGGTTAATTTTCAGCTATCTTACATATTTTGTTGTCGTCATTTATCTAAGTTCTTTCTTTTATTTCCTAGATTTTCTAAAAAGGCAAAGATCTCAGCCTCTGTCAACATAATCCTTATTATGAGCCCTCACTCTGTAGATAGTCTATAGTCTTGAAATTTTATCATGGTGAGTCCACCTTGGGATATAGAAATAGGGGCTTATAAACGTCTAAACAATACATCATTAAAGATTCTAGGTTATGGATCTAAATCTATTTCAAATCCATTTACTTGTGGCAAAGGAAGGGAGGACAAAGTATCATTTGGCCTCCAGTGCATGGATTAAATATTTTTTTAGTGAAGTGGCTCATGGTGAACTTGGCAAGGTAAATATTTAGAAATAGGAACTCGCAGAACTGAGTAGAACCTTGGAATTAGGTGGAAGTTGCAAGGTGATAGATAAGAGTATGCTTTGCATTATTCAGAAGTGGTGAATTGAAGCACAGGGATCCAGAGAATGGTAGCATGAAATGGAGGCAGGGAAGATGAAAACTGAGACGTGGGGTTTATGAAGACTAGGGGTTGTGGGCGTGAGAATCCTCAAATAGGACGCAGAGGCAGGAATCGAGGGCTTATAGACACTCAGTCAATTGTTTCCATGTTCAACAGAGAATAGCAGAATCCAAGAAGCCCTCTGAATGGCATCTGAAACTCGTGAGTGATTACGGCCAACAAAATCCACCAAATTGACACCCTCAGGCGGTATTCAGGGAAACGAAGACAAAGATAAATCAACTGGCCATATGCAGTGGAATACATCTAGAAGCTGTAATAGGAGAAAATATCCAGAAATGTCCTCGAAAATTGATAGATAATATGCATTCTGATTGCGATGATTTATGACGGAATAAGTGGTAGTGGTCGGGGCTTTTTCTTAGAGCTGGCAATGTAACAAAAAAGATAAGCCAAATAGCTTAGAATTCAGGAAACTTGCTTAGTGAAAAATTGATTTGAGTTTGTTTACTCAACTTGGTTGGAGCGGCAGGAAGGCATTGCGGAGCCTAGCTCTTTCTGTGTCCTCCACCATAGTATTCATGATAATTTCCAGTATCGGATCGGTGACTTTGTACATCTCAATGCTGAAAATTCTCTTGAAAAATTTCGCAGAAGCGGAACTAAGTACGTTTCACATGATCTTCTTGCTTCTCCGACCAAGTTGCGAAAACGAGATCAAGCCAACACTAGTCAGCTAAGGGAGACTACGACCTAACCCAAGGCCACACCACGTTAATCTTCATATCTAGCTTATTCAAAAGTATTTAAGCCTTGAAAATCTTCTGATGGGCCAAAAATGCAAATTAATCCAATCAAGTAGATAAAAGTATCATTTGCCTGGTTCAAGACTCGAAACAATTACGTATTGTGCGAAGAGAATATCCAAGAGTATGTAAATTTTTTTGACATATCCTGGTAGACCGAGTCCATTTCCGGATCCAAAATGCTGTTCAGATCGAAAAAGAGGATGTTTATGAACTTAATGGTGATAATGCAAAGAAAAATTAAGGAATATTTGTGAATATATAAAATACATAAATAACAGTTTATTAATATATAGAATATGCAAAGAGACTGAAACAGCTGCGTCAACCTTCAAAATATCAAGAATATATACATATATATATCCTGAGATAAGATTGATGTGAAGACCTTCATTTCATTTGGAATTACATGATGAAGAGATTCGTAGGTCAATCTCACGAGAGGACGTCGGCTGATTCGCGTTTTACTGAGGCCGTTTGGCCTTAATATGACGTCAAGGTTGATGCAGTCCACGAGCCATCATCAAACATCTTCTTGACTTTGTGTTGACTTGAGGCTTTCACAAGGATGAGTCCCAGCTTTGACGATGTTCATCATGTAAAATGATGAACGACAGCTCAGCCCGTCTTTGCCCGTAATATTGAAGGATGTCTCGTGGGCTGAATCGACCTTAACGACGTTCTAAGTCCAAAGAGCTGCAGCACAACGGGATTCAGCCGGCGTCTTCTGGTGACATTGACCTACGAATCCCTTCATCATTTACTTCCAACCAAAATATAAGTGGTAGATACGAAGAGTGAATGGATTTAGATGAATCTCTTGAGATAACACTGTTGGAAGAACTTTCATTTTGTATGCAAGTGCATGAAGAAGAAGAGCTTCGTAGGTAGGTCTCATCAGAAAATTATGGTGGAATCCCGTTGCACTGCAACCGTTTGGCATTTATACGCAATCCACGAGACCTCCCTCGTTTCGGGTGAAAACGGTCTGAGAGCCGGACACTCTTCTTGCTCTAGTGTTAAATTGAGACTTCTACAAGAATGAGCTCTAGCTCTGATGATATCCATCATATAATAGACGAAAGCTCAGCCCGTTTTCACCCATAACGAGGCAGGAAGTCTCGTGGACTTCGTCAACCTAAACGTCGTATACAAGCGAAACGGCTGCATTACAACGGGATTCAGCCACCCTCTTATAGTGAGATCAACCTATGCATCTCTTCTTCATGCACTTTTAAACGAAATTAAAGTTCACCCCAGAATAATCAAATGTAGAAAAAATATATTTTATCGATTTTTTTTGTTTCATTGACTTGATACTTTGCTCTCTAATTAATTTAGTTATCCATTTATATGGGTAATTCTAATTATATTTGCTCATCTTCACACTCCTGATATATATATAAATATATATGTGTTTTCGTGTGCACACACTGACGCCTAAATCGGTCGGCCATCTATCCTCTGGTGAAGTAATGACTAATAAGAGGTAGCCGGCAGGCTTTCCTGTCTTAATGTTAGCTCAATGTCTTGGCGACATAGATATAAAACTGAGAATATTCCTTTCATATGAGGTACGAAAGATCAATCCGTTTTTATAGAACCTAACTGGTGGCGCCTCAAAGACTATCAGTATAATCAAATCTAAGCTGTCAAGGGATAGTCCGCTATCATCTTAATATGAGGTCAAACTATTAATCTTTCGGCTTTTAATTTAACACGAAATTGAAGTCAATTCCACTTTTATCAATCAGAAAATTCAGTGAAACTTATATTATCTATGGTTTGTGCTTAATTTCTATTTGCTTTCCTAACTTCTTAGCCTAGAGTCATTAAGGTTTAATAACCCATGGGAGACTGCGAATTCTGACTCATCTAGTTTGGCTGATGAGCCAAATCCAACATTCTTGACGAGTGTGAGTAAAGTTAGAGCCATCACTGAGTAAGTTGAATCGCCTTCTATTAGATGGCGGCTCAACATCCTCTCTACTTCAGTCTATCAATCAAGTATAAGTAGTTCTTACCAACCTTCCTACCACTATTCCTCACATTGGACATATTCCTAATCTATTATTTTTAATAACCTCTCTTATCTTCCTTTTAACAGCAGACGTGCATTGATCAATCTACTAGTTTGAAACCATTCTATCTCGTGCCCAGTGTATGCCATGTGCTTGGCCACTTCTGACTGTTGGACCCAGCTTCCTTTATAAGCATTTTTGTGTTTCCCCAATCTTTGTCGAATATGCCTATATATCTCACCAACATAAGGTCGACCACAAGAGCAAACAATCTTGTGCAACCGAATCTCGATAATGGGTCATATTTATCTCTAAAAGATGGAAAAGCAGAGGAAAGTGTGAGGCTTTCTTTGAATACTTTTTTATCCCCCGCTTTCTCACAAATTAACCTATCTTCTCATAAAGAAGACAGGACGGTACAATTAGGGCACTGGAAAGGGGTTCCGCTTGTTTATCTTTCAATAAATAGTCTCCGCTTGGACATTTATTTCTCAGTAAAGAGATATTATTCTCAAAAAGACCCAAAGGATAATTATTTTCCAGGAATAAATTTGTCAGCCGTTGTAAATCTTTAGTCAAATGTCTGCTATCCATTGGCCTCATACTCACTTCAAAATTCTAGCCCTAATTTTATAACTATGGTCGGAAAATTAAGTAAAGAGCCAACATGTTGACTTCCTATGAACATCTCTTCTCTAATGATGAGAACATCCATAAAAGGTAAGGACTTATTCTCATTTATTTCCATTGTGAACCCATTGTTCTCTTCATGTTGGTTAAGTGAAATTAGGAGGCTAGATGACAAAATAGTCATCCATGTATCTAACCAACAATTTGGGGGTTAGTATTGGCTCGTCCAGAAGGTGTTCTTAATATTTGGCAATATACTTGTTCGCCAAGCTGGAAGCCAAATAAGATCCCATCGCAGTACTAGTGCTTGTTCATATAACTTATCATCAAAGGTAACATAGCTGCTACTCATGGATAGGTTAAGAAATCTCAACCTTATTCCTTGTGTGATCTCTGGATGCTCCTCCAGAGTTTGTACTAGAGCTGGAATAGCTCCTTGAACAGGAATGTTTGTGTATATAGACACAACAGCATCAAAACTTCTTAGTTTATCTTCTTCTGAAGTTATTTTTTGATAAATTAATTTTACCAACTCATAAGAATTTTCAGCTGAATATAGCCAAAAATCATCCGTTTTCCTTGTTGTATGCATAAAAAACTTGAGAGTTTATGCATCACGCTTCTTTTTTATTTACAATTAATCTAAGAGGGGCATTCTCCTTTTGAATCTTATGGAGATCGTAAGCTATGAGAGCCCTTACATCTCTCTCAAGTAGTGAATTCGTTTTCCACTTTTCCATTTCGCTATTATTTCCGCAAACCTTTAAAGTACATTATTTATCCTAGACTTAAGTCTTTCTGTTAGATCTCTCATTAAAAGCATATGTATTAGTATCATTTACCTGAACTAGCATTTTTCTACCAATTAGACTCAGCCATGCCAGCCACTCCTCCACCTTTGCCGGCTTTTATAACAATTAGATTATTACGACTTAAATATCCAGAAACCATATTGTGAACACAATATTGCTTCGGCCTGGTTATTTAGTCGAAATGAGGAATCATTTCCAACTCAATACTATTCTTCACTTTTTCAGACAATCTATCAGATAAGCTAACTAATTTAACAAGTATGTCCAGAGAATGGTTTACTTCATTTGGAGGAACAAAATTCTTTCTAATAAAAGTGTCACTATCATTCAGAGTTATATTGGATAAATTAATTAATGTATCCTTACCGAATTAGTTGAAAGTATCAATATTACACATGGCTTCTCGATCTAATTATAGTTTCTATGTTCCTAAATTCCTTATTATATATCTGCCTAGTTTAATCTCATCAGACGACGGCGACTGATTTCCGTCGTATTTACTTGCACGCTCATAAGCTTACATCTCATTATCTCAAACATAGTCACTTACGGACTTACACAGTCTTTGTCAGGGCTTTTTCTTTAGTCATTAAGTCTTGATGGCCAAATCCTGACATTAGGCTTTTTTACACTGATTTGGAACCGGTATTGCAAATAGACGTTAACACACACACTCGTGCGCACACATATTCGAGCAACAGTAGCAGGGCCAATATGAAAGATAATCAACCAAATCATTCTATATCTATCTATGCCTATTCATTTTCGTTTTTTTATTTATTAGTATATATAAGAGGTAAGATAGAGCCGAACAGTCTTTTTGATTTGGTGTTAGCTTTAGATATTTACAAGAATGAGTTTCAGCTCTAATAATGCCCATCATATGATGGACGAAAGCTCAGCCCGTTTTCACCCGAAACGGGAGAGGTCTCGTGGACTGCGCCAACCTGAACGTCGTCTTAAAGCCAAACGACGTCAGTACTATGGTCGTCTTCTGGTGAAGCCAACCTCCGAATCTCTTTTTCAAGCACTTTCATACGAAATGAATGTCTCCACAACAATTTTATCTCAGGAGATTTATCGAAACTCAGTTACTCTTCGTGACTTCTATTTATACGAAAAACAATATTATCAAGACTGCTGACAAAATACTACTAATATTTATCATAAATTGCTGCCAGGCGCTTCCTCATCAGCCAGGTTTTATTTGGTCTTTTTATTTCTTGGATTTTGTTTTTACCCTTTTATTCAGCCAATCTTCAACCCGATCCATGAAGCCTCCAATTATCGACGATGCCGTCTTCGTTCATGGTTATCCCAATCCTACTTTATTGGTGGCCTGTCTCGTCCTATAACCCAAACAGAGATTCCATTCTCCATGAAGTCGCACATGAATCGGTTGCGGAAGTACATCCATGCATTGGCAAATACAAAGTCTTTTGACCATTTCCTATAAATAGCATTTTCCACAAGACCAACCTTTTTTTCGTTCAATTCGATATTTTATATCCAGAAAAATCTTTCATAATCTTTTCCAGATTAATATACATATGGAAGCTTTATAGTCTTTCGTAACCAAACGAAAATTTATTCAGATGAGTCTATCAGCTCCAACCATTTAAACATTAAAGGACTATTAACAACTTTTATGTCCACAAGCCCTCTAAGCCTGATAAGCAATCGTTATTTCTGTTCTCTTTAATGCAATTGTCATTTTTCTAGGCTGCCACTTTTCCCTCAAGCACCTCATAGTTGGTCCATATTTTTATTCAACTTAACAAATCTAAATTTTATTGCAGATTCTTACCTATCGCATTCCTGTGATTGCTCTGGATGAAATTAAACGATTTCAAACCAGCATGGTGCTGTTCAGACTTAGAAGGATGCTGATTAAAAGCAATATTCAGACAAGCATCTACCGACATTTTTCTGTTCAGCTTTCAATTTCCTAGAGGCTGATTTTGCTATTTGTTTCCATGATTTGTCTCTTTATTTCTTATGTGCCAGTCGCGTAAATCAATTACTTCTATGACTTAGATCTTAGTTTTATTTTCATGCGCATTCCTTGATATTTTATGGTATACACTTTATTTTTCAATTGATGTATACAAAATCGTTGAAATTTGAGATTATTTGACCTTTTTTTCGCAACTCGATTATATTGGTAGGAAGACTTAGAGGAATGTACATAGTCCGGAGTCCATTGTCTGCATGATAATTTCCACGTCCATGGTCCGACTTTGGAAATTATCATGCAGACAATGGGCTCCGGACTATGGCGTTCCTCTAAGTCTTCCTACCAATATGACCAAGTTGCGAAAACAAGGTCAAACAACCTCTATACAACGAAATAAGACTGCGACCACACAAAAGGCCACACCATCTTGGTCTTTATACCTTCGGTTGAAATTAGAGTTTATCTATTTTGTAGCCAAGACTCATGAGCAGAAGCCAAGATTGGCCTTTGCGATCATGAATATTGTGTAGATACGCTGAACGAACTGAATCTTATTTATTTATCGTCTTTGACGGATATCAGACTAAACTAATAATCTCTAAGGGGGTATCTTTATTGGAAGCTTGGAACTCGTAATAATTTGGTTTTTCAACGTTATTGCCGAGATTATTTTAATATCTTATTTCAGCATTGCTTCATCGCACTTGATCTCTCATTGCATTCGTTTACCGTACTTTTATCCTTCTTCTTTATTCTCTGATCTTTACACGAGCCACCTCAATGATACAGAATTATTTGTGACTGTTATCTCAATCTTTTGTCTAGCGATCCTCAAGCCGTTTTTACCCTTTCTCTGACCCTATTGTTTACTAAATTTGCTTAAGCTTAGAAATTAATGTAACTGGTTGAGCGTTAATGGTCAATTTCATTGGGGATATCCTTAAACCAATTATGTTTTCGTTCCTTAATCTGTTTGCCTATTCAAAGTAACATGATTGGAGAATAACTGGAGGCTCCCACTGTGCAAGAAGCTTTGAGGTTTTAGATATTCTTTAATTTATTTTAGAATATTTTTAATTGGTGAATTGGTTTAATCTACACTGGTCATAAATTACTGCAAGTCAGCTTTTTACAAGAAACAAATTACCTTGGAAATGCAGAGTCGTGTAGTTACTCCTAAATCGATTCCCAATCTTTGCCCCAGATTCCTAGCAAAACTCCTAAATTATTGAATGCACGCTTTGCGCATATGCCTTCTGCAGTACTTGTCGGTTTCTTATCTCTCCTTCCTTACTGGTCAGGTAGCATTTTCATATACCAATCGCGGAATGCTCCATCCGGGCAGTGCTCAGCAAGGTAGTTAAATTCCATTAATAATTATCTGTCTGCTGATTCTCTTTTTCTCACAGTAGACTTAACTATTTGTCTCCTAAGGTTTTATAGTTAATTTGAGGCAATACCGTTTAGATATATGAGGTTTTATTCTAAATGAATTGAATTGAATTGAATGACTAATAAATATATCGAACATCCAAAAAAGTATTTAATAAGGTTTCAAATTAAGAGCAGACTAATATTCGGTCGAGACGTGCAAGTCACTTTATTTTGCTTCCCAATCCTGGCTTTATATTTAGCATTGATGACCTCATCGAGCCTTAATAATTACTCTCAATGTAAGTCGAATTCAAGAGTTGCTGGATTTTCATGCACTTAAACTCCGGCGGTATCGAATGTGCGGACGACCTTGGATGAGGACTTATCTAATGAATATGCTTAAAAAGGAAATTATGCATCTAAGAACAATAATATTCTCCATTGCGCAATACATAAATTGGCCAGTGATGTTTTTCCTCTTTTCTAAATAATTCTGCCTAACCGTTTATACGACACTATCGTGACAGTCGGCTTGATTCTTGGTTGAACTTGAAATTCACTCTCGTTTTTGTTCCATTTATCTTTGTAATTTTTCTCCTTTATATTTCGCTTATCCAAATTTATGTTAATGAACTAGTCTATTATTATCATCAACAGATGGACTATAGACAATTTCTTTATAAGAGTTCTAGTCAGCCTAGGCAACATAAGATGGTGAAGGACTGATAGTTGAGTTTTCGGACAATCATGAGTCGGTTTCAAGTTTCTAGTGAATTTCACATAGCTTTCCTTCCCAAAAGGCGTTCGCATCTTGGCTGGATTGCAGTTTCCACTCGACTAGGTCTCATCGGCATCCCATCTGGGCCTCGAATCCAGTTGGCGCACAATTTAATCACGAATTGTTGCTAAACTAGCACGAGTTTCACCTAGTGTGCTGATGAGACCTAGTCGAGGCTGAAGCTGTAGTCCAGTCCAGCCTGGCTATGGATACTCTTTGGCAAGCAAGGTTATGTGAAATTCAATGGAAAGGCGAGGCCTATTCATAGGAAAATTTAACAAATATTCCTTTATAACCCTGTGCAATGTAATGAGATTGGAACTTTTATTGAAGATTTGCTGATAATTTTGGAACTTACTTTAAACCAATATAATTTCTTGATAAAAATTTAAAGGCATTCCTTATCCTTTTATGCGCTTCATGACTTATGCAGAGCAATGGACGCTGGAAGTGTAAGTGACTACTCAATTAATATATTCCGATTTATTAGGTCTTGAAATTGTCGGTCTGTCTTAAATGAGAATATAACTCACCCTGGTACTTATTTGACCTTGTCGCAAGTTTGTCATATTGACAGGAAAACCTGGTGGAGTGCACGTTGTCTCGAGTATATAGTGTAAATGATAGTCTCTAGAGTCGAACTATGGACTTGGTACATTCCCAGAAGTTTCGCCGGCATCGTCAGTGAGTCTTGCTATTCCTAACATCAAACTAAAATTCGTCAAAGAGACAAGTGAGGTCAATCTCTTGACTAACTTTCTGCCGAAACGGTTGTGCTGTCCTGGCTCTATCCATTTTCTACCCCCTTATCTCGTCCTCCTATCACAACATCTGACTTGATTGTATTCTACAAGAGATGTGCCCTTTTGGCGAATTTACCGTGGCTATCTGCCTTGCTCCCGTCCCTTTTGATTGGCTGATCTCACTCGGGCCTCCTGTCCAGATCTGCCTCGTGTCCCGTAGATCCGTTTCTTATTTTTCTGGTTGACCACTTTCACTCGGTTCCAGCCCCATTGTACTTTTGATTCCATGCGCTATTTCTCAAGCCTTCAGTAGTACGTACCAATTCGCCTTACCTCTAGAGCGCCTAGGCTCTGATTACCATGCTTGAGGATATTAGGCACTACCTCCACGCATTATCTCTTTGATTAAGCCCGTGTGCTATTAGAGCAAATGATTTCTACATACACTTCAGGAAATCCTTCATTTTTTCTCTTCCATGCGACCAAATTGCAAAGTAGTCATCTAGGTACCAAATAAGAATTCTTGGTTGCAGTGGCTACGTCTTGAAATTCTCTTCTAATCTCTTTATGTATGCATTTGCCACTATATATGAGGGAGGTGATCCCATAGGAGGTCCAACTGTCTGTTCATAGATATTGCCGTTGAATGTAAAGTAGGTAGTTCTTATTGTAATGTTGATTAATCGTGTTAACGACTCCCTTATAATGCTTATTTTCATATTAGAGTAGAGTTTCGAGACTACCAGTAAATACTGTCTGCTTCTAGGATATGCTCTTCTCGATCCAAAATTTCTACCAGTGCCTTTTCTCTAGAAATTCTTGTGTACATATATTGTACATCAAAACTTATTAGTAATTCTGTTTCTTCCAGTGTCATGCTTTTGATCCTCTGACAAAATTCATGAGTACTTAACTGGGTTGAATAATCTGTCATTTACCTTCCTGACTTTCAGAAATATGAACTTTGATTATCTGTGTGTTGCTCTATAGTTGTTGTTGACTATGAGCCTGAGTGGTTCTTCTTTGTGTAGCTTCGGTAACCCGTAGACTGTTGATGATCGTGCATCCTTTTTATCAGTGAATTTACTGTCCATCCATTGATCTCCTCGTTCCTGTGAATATCTTTCAGCATGTCCTGTAAGATTCCATTGAGCTTTATAGTTGGATCATTCTTTAGTACACGCTACGTAGTTTTGTCTTGCAGTTTACATTCCCTTTTATCAGTATCCTGCTTCCTGTCCATTACAACTGTCACTCTTTAAATGTCAGCCTAAAGAACCAGTTGTTCATTCCCTTCCAGAGTCCTTCGTATCCTCGCAAATCTGTCATTGTGCGTTGGCTTTATAATGTGTCAAGATTCTAAGAATTACTTCGATCTTAATTTCCCGTTTTATATTCTCAGGGAACTTGTTGAAGATATTGATGATCTCCATCATAATGTCTTTAAGACGATTTCTGTTATTTTGGGGAGAAAAGTTTAGTTCTTGCTTCAGTATCGTAGTGGTTTCGTTATCAATAAAAGGCGAGGGCAAATTCCTCGTACTGATCAGTAAGTGTCGTCGCTTTGGAAACCCCTTCAACTGGGTCCACTGGCGTTGGCTTACGTTTTCCTATGATTCTATACCTTAAGCGTCTTTTTTTCATTAAATCAGAGATCTTACGTGATTTCTTGTCGGCCATTTTCTAGAGTTAAAAAAAATTTTTTCCGAGTCAGAATCCTGGACAGATCACTCTTGAGCTTTGACTGAAATAGCTTATTCCTTTCTGTTTCTTTGTCCTATCGTCGTCTGTAACAGTTGATGCCTTCAATACAGAACCATCAAAATTCGCCCGGGTTGGTTTGGTCTTGCGCTGTCTTATTATCCCATAGCTAAGCAATTTCTTGTCATACCGCTTATTTATCAGATCCCAGGCCCTCTCTGACTTCTGGTCGGTCATGCTCTGTAATTTTTGAAAATCATCCAAAGTGAAAACCCTACCTAGATCCTTCCTTAATCTAGACTTCATATCTATAAACTTAAATAGCTTACGCCTCTCAGTGTCGTAACTTTCCTCTAATTTCTTGATGGAGACGTAATAAAGCATTTCATTAACTGTGTCCGAGTGACACTTCATCATTATATTGCAGAAACGGGAACGATACCATAATGTTTGCAACAATTCAAGAAGGCCAAATAGCAGGACTGACTTACAATTTTATTTTTTGGCCGGCTGTAATTAGTGCATTGTTTGGCAATCTTACTCCCATAGTTTAATCGAAGGTATGAAGACCAAAATGGT
>CAAALY010244521.1:1659-13298 GCA_900617795.1 Protopolystoma xenopodis
AAGGCCCTAGAAGCACGAACACTGCCACTTCACTGAGCAGAGCGCGTAAGCTCCGATTCCCATGCTTGCAGATATCAGGCATTCCCTTCACGAGTCGTCTCCGTGATTGAACCCATGTTATCTGAGCAAACTGTGGACGCCTATCGCTGGTGGCATGCGGCATCTCAAGTGGATTTCTGGTACACTTTGGCCGAAACGTCGAATTTCTGTGAAGGTTTGCTTATCCGTCCGCCAGGCTCCTTGACTGCCAAGCCCCCAAAGTTGCACTTTTCTATTCGAAATCGACATTACGCAATGGCAATGTCTTCGCTTGATTACAGAAACTCCTCGCGCGATCCCTTTTTCTTCGGTTAGCGATAGATCCCTGATCCAGGTGTCTCATTTTTGCTGGTCTTGCTTTATTCTTGTTTTGCCTGAGTTTGCTTAAGCTGTTGGCAAAGTTATCGCTAACTCTACCTTTCTCCAATCTCCTGTTATTTAGAGTTTTCTCCCCAAAGATGTCAATGGACTCCCTAACCTTCATCTTCCTTGTGTTTTCACCGTATGAGGCCCTTCTTTCTGCTGCCTTCCAATTGAGCTTGGGTCTAGTCTGTGCCAGGTGTTTCGCTAATTCTGATCTTTCGGTATCCATTTTCCTGCAGAGCCTTTGATGTTCCTCCCTGTTTCGCCAATATATTTCTGTTCGCAGGTGCCACATGATTTGATGTAAACTCTTGAACAATTCAATTTGTCTACCCTTTCATGTTGCATCGGTAGACTCGTGAAAAATGTTGATTTTTCTTTCATGGCCACCCGAATATTGGCCGTCGTTTTTCAGTTAGTTTACAGGAAGGTAGGCATATCCACTTTTGTGAATTATTCTCCGTCCTTACAGTTCTTTTGTAGTCCCCATTCTGCCTTCAGGTCTTCCCGGATCGTCTGTTTCTTTGTATCACTCCGCTTGGGTGGCCATTGCCGAGAAAATTTGTCCACCTCCTCGTCCCAGAATTCTACATCCGTTAAGCGTAGGCTTCGGATGATCATGCTCCTCATTATTCCAATCTTTAGTCTGTAATTGTGATGAAACCGGAAATTGAGTACTATCCCAGCATAGGACTTCTTTCTGAATAATTTTTTTTGAGCGCCCCATTAAATCGAATCACTTCAACGTCCAGTAACGGTAACAGCTCACCTTACTCTACTTCCATCACGACCATACCAGAGGCCACAACATATTGGTCCTCATATCTTCGATAAACATTCTATTTGTTGCGATAAACTATTACTTAACAAAGATTTAAATAATTCCATCATGATGATGCTCTTTAACAATTGCTAATTAGTGTCAAGTAATAAGAATAAATTTAAACGTAGCATAACCATTAATTTTTTGTTCCTTATTCTTGAGGCGGAAATAAAATTCTTTGTGATGTTTGGAATTAAAATATTTAATCAAAGACGGCATTCAGTGTGAATTGTTTGGACGGATAAACATAACATTTGCATAAGTATGCCATAGCCCGTTAAGGGAGATAGCAAATTTATCTAACTTATCTACTTGTTTTTCGTAACACAAACATTTGTCTGTTCTATGACATAGAAACGTGGTTTGACCTCGTTTTCGCAAATCTGTCATGTTGTCAAGGTGGCTTTGATTAACGAACTTGATCTAGACACATCTATTACAGTAGTCATGATAATTTCAAGCGTAATAGGAGGGTGAATACATCTCATATTACTGATTTGCTGGTAGTCTCGAAAATCTACTTACATATGAAAAATAGGTAACTTAGTCGATTATTATAGCAAAAATACGTTTGCTTTATCGACAATTCCACCAAAGAATGTGATATGCCAAAAGGCCTGGCCTTCCTTGGAATTCACATCTGCTCTGTGACCCAAGGTCACTCGTGGGAATGTGGCTGAGTGGTTAACTTGTCAAGTTCACATGCTGCACCGTCACCGTTTGACTCCTGCTGGGTAGTGGCGAGGTCGAGACTTCAGTTCACCGTGGATAAGAACAACTTTTGGGAAAACAAGGCTCTGTGAAATTCAATGGAAACGTCAGCTCAACTTATATCATTGTGGGAAAATTCCACTACCAGTCCTTCATCACCTTAAGCGAATTAGGGCGAATACATCTTATATTACTGATTTACTGGTAGTCTTGAAACTATACTTACATACGGAAAATAATAAACTTGCATCTATTTTTAGCCCTTTTAGCATCATAATTTATATCATGTTGTTTAATTAACAGACCTTTGAAGCCTAATTTCTATAGCTAAAGACTGGCTTAATGATGTCATTCACACTGTCTCAGCTTGCCCTGTGAATAGGGTAATTTTCGTAGTAAAACCTTTACTTTTCCTACTACTTTAATGATCCAACAAGTGTATAGCGAGCCAATTATTTATATTCTCCTCTACAGCTCTCGAATACCGTACAGGTCGAATTGAACTAATGCTCCTAAGCATAAGGCTAGATCTGTAATATTCGTATCTCCGATCACTTTTTATGCCATTCCACAAATGTTGTAATTCTTTACATGGTTTGAATAGGCTCATCACATACTATTTTTATTCTCGATTATCACTCAAAAAACTCTTAATTTGTATTCATTTTCTTCCTATTATTTCCACTTCCTGATCTAGTAGTCGGCTTCTTGCTAATCTTTCTTATTCCTGATCTCCTCCTAGGTTGCTTAAGCACTAGGCCAGGATTTAACTAAGTCTGTATTATTCAGACTTAGTTTCAATAATTGTGCAAGATTCAAAGGCAGAAATAAAAGTTCAAGTCGGTAGTTTATATACGGCAAAATCAAGCCGGAACTTGAAATATGATTGGGCAGATTAATAGTAGTAATTTTCTTATTGCTCTTATTACTCTAAATTGACTAGATCATCCTCACATGTAGAAGACGGATTGTGTATAAATAATACCAGTAGCTTCCTGTAACCAAGTTGCGAAAAGTAAATTTTTAAATTTATATGCAATAGATACAATAAGTTAAGGCCAGCATCTATAAATGGCTGAATATGAAGTAGTTTAATTAACTTGATATGTTACTTCAGAGCTAAGCGTCAGAATATATAATGAGCTTTGTTAATTCTGATTACCCTCAATACAGATTGGTGATTAAGAAGACTTATCTTAAAATATGTCGTTATCAAGCTTATCAAAATTCCGAAATCAGGTTAGTCAACAAGCACATATAAGTAATTGAGTATAATTTATAACAAGCAAAAAAATGTTGCAAATTTTCTTCTCTACTTATTTGAAATTGAATAAATAGCCGAATAAGGAATATCAAAGGATATCAAATAACTTATACGAAAAATGTATAAAAAGATTTAGTTGTGAATAGCTGAAAATGTCATTTCATTTTATTTTTCAATAAAACCTAATAGATTGATTTTATCATCCATTAAAGATTTATATATTAAATAATTTAATACATTCTTTATTTTCTATTAATCATAAAATAGTAGTTTATACTGGCTAATAAGTGATTATTAACTTGCACTCCTTTTGTAAATAAGACTTGCTAATCATAAATCTAACCAAATAAGTCTTAAACTAAGGCAGTAATCTGAAATATTGCAAGAATCTAATTCATATAATCACTTTTGAGCATCATTTCTTTCATGAAAAGGCTTATTAGTTTAAGTTTATAGGTTATAATTTTAAATACTAGATTCTTTTATTCATTTTTTTTATTTTCATACATTACTAATCAGAATCATTAGTAAGAATAAATGTAAAAAATTATAACTTTTTCAAAATTGATAGTCTGCAAAACATCTCGACCGGTTACAATGTCATTAACTCATAATTTGATTTAATGCTTTTTATCGTATATATAGACTGTTAAATCATACGGATTATGTGACCTCAAGAGACACTATCATTCGGACAGAGTTAATGAGATTGTTCACCAAACCTTTATTCAGAAGTTAAGAGAAACTCGTGAAATGAAGAGGAATAAGTTATTTTTGTTTTTAGATATTGAATCAAGGCTCCAGCGTAATTTGGCTAGAATTCTTACCCCCAGAAAACTTTTACAAATTCCAGACTGTGGCCTAAAACAAATCACATATGGTCTCTACTTAATGACAAATAGACATGAATAAAAATTGCCGGAATATCAAGTTATACGACAGCGTAAGTTAAAGGCAGCGCCCCCAGTTTTTCGACTTCTGAGATGAAAACACCTAATGATCAGTGAAAAGGTAGGCGATTGATCCTCGTATCCTCTTGATCCTCAAATCGGCACAATCTTGAAGAAAAGGATTAGTTTTTCCTTTTAAAATGACAGAAACGCTCTATAATGCACCCTCGTGGAGGCCAGCAATAATTCCGACAAGTTCCCGGAAGATACAAATCGGGAAATTGAGATGAAAATAATTCCAATTGATAATAATAAGTGATAATGTGCAGGAAACCATGCACCCAGAAGTTGGAAAGTATACTACGAGACAGGACCACGTATGGTGTACAAAATATCAATGAAACTCTTCGTGGCATGATGAAATATATGCCATCGACGGGTGAATGATAACTTTACTAAACTTAAAGGATGTCAACCAACAACGAGGATACAGAAGGAAGGGTAACCACTAAGGTTGATAGGCACTAGCAAGTATAAAGCAAAACACAACTTTGCAAAGATATGAAGACCAGGATGGCATGCCTATTACGAAGTTTAAATTTTTGAAACTCAAGACGTTAAACGACTGCTTATCAAACATCGTGTAACATTCATATGAATTCTTATCAATGGATCAAAAACATGTCATTGCAAGGAACAAAATCATTGATACGTTTTGATTTGCAATCCATGTATACAAAAGTCTGTAAAGAAAAATTGCCAACAGTCCTGTTGGTAAGACTCACATTCGCAATTTCATAAGAAATAGCGCCTGTGGCAAAATTTATAATGCGACTGGAACTGAGTAAATTCAGTCGACCAGAAAGATAATAAACAAATATATGGGCCCAAGAGAAATACTCGGATATAAAATTCGATTCTGCTCGGAAATTTCGTCAAATCTAGGGTTAATAAGAGTAAAGTAAACAACCAGGTGTGATAATGCCCCACTAAACCCACCAAAAAGAGCACACCTCTTGAGTAATCTAATAGGCCGAAGTTGGATAAGAGGGTGGGGAGTAGGTTGATGAGCAGCTACAGAAAGATGAGTCATATAACAATCGTTAAGCAGAAAGTTAGTCAAAGGATTGACCTCACATTCCATTCTGACTAGTTGTAGCTTGGTTCTAAGCATGGCAAGACTTAATGACGATGCTTGCCACGATGCCGGCGAAAACTCTAGAAATGTACTATGTCCACGCTTAGACGCTGGGAACTATCAGAACTACTATACCAGATGGCTTCGGACAAGGCACGTGCAACTAGATCTCTCTGACAACACAAACAAGTTGCGAAAGCGAGTTCAGACAACTTGGCTATCCAAGTTTGTCAACTGCTTTTGATTCTGATAGAAAAAGTTAAAATAAAATTTTTCATTTTCTGGAAAATATCTTTCTTTTGTAGACAATATACAGGTGTCCATAAATATTTTATAACATTAATTTATTATATATATAAAGATATTCTTTGCCTCATTATTTCAGCAATATTCTTTTTTAGATTACTATACCTTCACTTTCAGGCTCTCGTGTCGATGCTATATGCCCATCAGATAGAAACAGACTGTGCCTAATTTTTACATAACAGATATTTTGACGAAGTAAAAAGTAAAATGACAAAAACCATTCTGAATTCATGACCTAATTTGGCCAACTAACTCTTCAAATAGGCTGTCAAAATTTCTCTGAAGTGGCTTTTTAAAAAAAAATAAAGTATTAGCTAAAGTTATATATTGAAACTTGATTATTTGCGTATGTTAGCAAATTTATTTAAGCTGTATGTTTATGGCATGCTTAGAATATACAATGCTAGCTGTTTTAAGTATATCATCAAAGTCGATATGTGACCACCACTAAACTGAATAGACCAGTGATCTCTGCTCATCGTGTTCATCTTATTTTTTTATGGTGATGAAGGACCCATAAGTGAATTTTCCAATAACCATATGAGCAGACCTTATGTTTACACTTAATTTCATATAGCCTTGCTTTCCTAAATGATATTTCAATCCAAGGTAGACAGCTAATATATATGTATATATATATATATCTATATGATTTAATGGTAGTTTCAAAAACATACTCAGAACAAAAAATAAGTAACGTCATCGATTACTATAGTAAATATAAGTTAACTTCATCGACAACCCCAACACATAAGGTGATATGGAAAAATGCCCGACCGTCCTCAAAATCAACCTTGTCCCTGTGGCCTAAGGACACTCGTGGCAATGTGACGTAGTGGTTAACGTGTCGAGTTTATAAACTGCACTATCACAATTCGACTCGCGCTGCGATGTTGATAAGACCTAGGAGAGGTCGAAATTGCAGTCCACTCTGGATGATAATACCTTTTTGGAAACGTCATGCTCTACTCATACCATTATGGGGAAATTCAACTAATGTTCTTCATTACCTTAAACGAAATAAGATGAACACAGCTCATATATGTGATTTACTAGTAGTCTCGAAAACCAAATCAGAGCGAAGACATAAGAATTGCTCATGTCTAATAGTAGTTTACTCAAGAAAGAACCCCATTATTTGTCTATTTGGCAACTACTTTATGAGTGCTGAAGAGTGACGAGCGTTTTTATCAAAAAGATTATTGAAGGAAAATCGCCTTGTTCGTCACTTTAGCTATTCATTTGAGCATGCTGCTGTGCATTATTTTATAATAAGTTACGTAGGATAATTGCTCGATAGTGTGAACATGATCGGCGCTCATGCAAATTTGCAATGGCAATAAAGACAGGAGCTTATTCTGGTCATGCGCAATATAGAGCGAAGAAAAGACAAACTCCAAAGGAACTCTAAACCGTTCTAGGTCACTTCCAAATCTCAGCTATCAGGCGAAGACCTTTGAATTATTATAAAATTGGAAATTTTTTAAAGTCTTCATTGTTATATTGAAGCTTCTAAGATAGTCTATTCTTTTTACAATATTGTAAGCAAATTGGAACATTTAAAAACATTTTTGACTTTTGCAGCATGAGCACACAGAAAATAATAGAGGGTTTAAGGGTGGGTAAAGAGAATATGTATATTCGTACTCGCTTCAACAGTTTAGTAAACATTATAGAAATAAATTATTCACTGTCGTTAAGGTTGAAAAATAATCTGGAATAGTCACTTTTCAAGTCTCAGGACAGCAAGTCTTAGAAACAAGTTATGTCATTTATGGCTCACAAGAAATAAACACTTATAAATCATATATTAAAATTGTCAAGGAGAACATTTAATAAGCACCAATCTAAATAATAGTTATTCCTTTGCATACGAGCAAGAATTAACACAATAAAACTCCACTCAATTTTACTAGGGGATTTGCCTAAAGTTTCTCGAAATTCCATATATTTGTTTATTTATAATATAGTATTTTAAATATTTTTATATATTATAGTTACAAATACTTATGTGAATAAACAATGAAGGGACCATAACATTTTCAAATGAATAAACGGAAGAGGGAGTTATGGTCACAGAACGCGGACCGCAATTCAGGCCCTTTTAACTGGATCTTAAGCAAAAGGCTTTGAATTATTTATTAAATGCATTTCTGATCAGATAAGCAGCATTCCATTATTTTATTAGAATACACTTTTATACCAATATTCCACTCATAGACTATGGACTTTTGTCTTACTTCGGCCACAAGATATTTAAACCAACGCAAAACATTAACTAAACGCCTAAACATTTATTCAATAAATCTTGCATTAAAAATGTCATTCAATTCAATTCAAAGTTTTCGAGTAGACCCCAAGATATTTTATCTCAAGGCTTATCAATATGCATATTATCGAATTTTAACTAAATCGTATGGAATAAATTAGCTAATTGATGTTCGAAGTTATATTAATTTTTATCGTCTGTTTTACTATAGCCACTTCACATTTGTATCCTCTAGCGACAGGCATCTAAATGGATGGATTCGGTGTTCACACATGGTGAAATATTAAAGTAAATCTTAAGCTAAGCTCGAAGTTAAATTTAAAAGTTTAGATGCGCTAAGTATTTATTACGAGACGTATTCACCCAATTTATTGTCATAAAATTTCATAATTAAACTATTTAACTCATGTTTAGACTTTATGACCAAATGTGTGAAAGCAAAGACTATAAAGCTTTACCATGTGAATTATGGGTATGAGGGGACAGTCTAACATCAAATTGTTTAATAAGGCTGGTCTTAAGCCCCCATAAATCAGCTTAACTGTCAACCATTTAACTTAAAAAGCCATTTGCTTTCTGTCTTTAGAATTTGCTATGGGTACATTGATTGGCTATATGAAGCTGGATAAAAAATCACAAATATTTAATCAGCAAGCTCTATTAGACAGACTTTATATTTATATGTGTAGTATTATTTATTCAAACGGCATTGCCATCCTTATTGTTGTTCTCTTTTTCTTAGTAAATCTTTCCACATTTCATAAATAGCCTAATTGTGAGACATATCAGTTTTCATAGTTTAGTTCGTATTAAAGTCTTGGCATAAATGGCTGTATATCTCGGCAATAGAAGGAACTGCTCATACACAATTAAAAATCGAGCTTAAAACATCAGCATAATTAATTTAAGAGTATCGCATAAGGTGCATCATTGATTTAGTCCGGAATGTGCTGTTATTAAAAATCGGTCTTCCGATTATTTATAATGAAAATAATTATACGCTTTCTGATCTTTTCACTTTTTAAGTAAATAATGTTAGTAAATTCAATTTTAAACGTACGTATTTGAGTCCATCCGCTTTATAGATAGCTATTTGGTTTACTAATAAAAATCTTGTACAGGCTGGTTCAGCACCTTTAATACTAATTTTTGTCACAAATAAAGTATCTTCGCAACCTTTTCCAGAGATCCAAATGTATTAGACCAATTATTTTAAGGAGACCTCTAATAAACAAAAGGCCATGCCATCCTGGTCTTCATGTCTATTTTCCGATTGTTAGAGATTCAAAAATTCATTTTGAAGAATATTCTTTATCCCTTAACCTATTTTTGATCATACTCTTAAGAAGGTTTCACCCACTCCCCCACAGTATTTCAGGCAGGTGAAACAATCAAAAAGATCGAAGCGGTAATATTAGTTTGCTTATCGGCATTAAACAGCCCAACAAGGGTCAAACTCTTTTAGCATTGCCAAGATGCATTAGAATCTAATGCTAGAATGGCTGATAGATTTATGGTTGGCGCCTCAATTATTGTCGAAGGGAATGCATACATTCTACGATTAGATCGAAGCAGTAAATTTGGATAGTATTTACCTTAAAGTGCAAATTTGTATTATGATGTGAGTCTCTTGCTGTCTCTTAAGTAATCAATATAATATATGATAAGGTACATTGTCTAACCTTTCCGGAGGTAAACAGTAAAATTTACCCTAGCAATTGTTCTCCATCCACGCTTGCAGTTAAGCTTCAACTGAATATGAATTTTTGTCAACGAGACTCATGGAATATGTATTCTTAATGGTCATCTAGGCAAAAGAATAGAGATTTTCTCAATTAATAGTTTTTAAAATGCATACAGACTTATCGTGCAGATGCTCTAATTTTAGCTCTTAAAATAAGTTGCGTTATGGGTTATTTTAAATTTCACGATAAATCATAAAGTCTCAAATGATCTCATAGAAGTAAAAAATATATATATATATGGTTTAGAGCCATCAGTTGATTAATTTTGTGAGGGCAGCCATTTTTTAGTCTGGTGCAGGTAAACTTCTCAAATGCTGTAGTCTTTTAGCTCTTAAAAGCATAATAAGCCTCAAAGGCACTACCTCAGGCAGCCAATCAGTCTAATATGAAAGAACCGCCGCTTTAGGATGCATACAGACACTTTGTTAAAAAGTTCAGGGGACTTTTCTGAAGTTCAGCTAAACATATGCTAGGATTTATTTACTCATAAACATCAAGTAAGGCAAAGAGAATCGGTAATACCATTCTTTGAAATATTCAACTTTATTTGCCTAAAGCTAAGGATACCCTTGTTGAGGAGTATAAGCCAAAAATGTATCTTTTCTTATAAGTTGAAATGCCGACCACATTCGTCAAAATGATGTGCTCTTCAAAAATCATGAACTAGGAATAATGCATTTTTTAGCATCCAGCATGGAAATCTATGCTTATTCGTGACTTTACTTTGAAAGTGTTGGCATGTTTACAAAAACGAAATCAAATAAACTTGTTTGAATATTTTCCTATAACAGCTTTGAACAAATAGATCAAGTGAACTGCTTATATCAGGCATAACCCAATAACTTAGAGGTCATTAGGCGTGGATGGACTTTAAGCCTTCTTAAATTCACACACCATATAATTTATGATACTGTTGCGTTGTTGTTGCTATATTAAATTACCGAGGAATTGACTGATTTCAAGGCCCCTTAGTTTTTTCACAATAACCTCAACTTCATATGGACTAAGGTCAAACTTCCGGAAGAGACCCAACATTACTTAAAGTGCACGTAATTATGTAAAGCCTAAAAGATTATATGCTTAGATATGGCTCAGGCATCAGACCTAAGCAATTGAGCTAACTAAAACAAATCCGCCAGGGAGATTTGGGATTTATGCTCGTATTTGTGGCTAGTTTGATGCTTTATGCAGATTAAACGGATTTAATGCCAACTTTGCACTTTGGCAATTTTAGCGAAATTCCATCCAAATATGAGGAGTTAGTCATGCGTCATTAAGCAAAACTGTAGATTTAGCAAATTCGTCATTTTTGCCTGACTCGAAGACAATAGATTGAGGTGGATTAAAAATAATGTTTTCCCAACTTCATCAGTTAGTCTCAATTTTCGTCACCTCTCTGCATCTGACGTCAACTGACGTGGTCAGTTGGGAAAGCAGAACCGAACAGCAACTCATATGTTCTTGTTCTCGTGTACTGACAGTGGGCTTAGGCCATTGTATCGGCCAGTTTGTGCACCCTTAAGGGGGGACACACATACACTGGACTGAGGCCAGAAGTTGTCGTCCAAAGTACTGGCAATGTCTTGCGCCCATGCAATTCGCTCGCGCATCCCGCGGCCAATTCGGACACGACCTGTACGGATTTCAAGCATGTGCGATCGATCCGAGTAGCCCTCGAGCAAAGAGGCTGCCCAGTCTGACACGAATTTTATGTCTCCGATTCGCCTCGGTTCAGATATTCTCATCTTTCTGCTCTTCAGCGTCTTCAAGCGCTGGCCGAATCCTCTTGTTTCGGCGTTTTAATAATCTTCTTCGCTGTACTACTGCTTCCCAGAGTGCATCAGTCGCTTCTGCCGGGAGTTGTCTATAGCTAAAGCGAGAATGAGACTTAGAGACCGGTTTTTGTGCAACAATCAGGACGATACATTGTTACAGTGAAGATACGCATTAAAGGTACTCGAAAACTGGCGCGATCCACCAGGCCTCCCCCTCGTTCCGAGTGGAAATGGAACTGAGATTTTATTCTTCACATGATAGACTCCGTCAGAGCTGCATCGCAGTTCTTCAACCACTTCGGGAGTACACCAAGTC
>CAAALY010244522.1:0-10062 GCA_900617795.1 Protopolystoma xenopodis
GCCGGTAGTTGACTTTTCCCCCAATAATATGAGTAGAACTGACGCTTCCAATGAATTTCACATAGCCTTGCTTTCCCAAAAGGTGTTCTCACCAAAGTTGGACTGCACTTTCGAACTCACATAGGTCTTATCAACACCTCAAACGGGAGTCGAACCATGACAGTGCAGCGTATAAGCTCGACACGTCAACCACTACGCCACATTTCCAGGAGTGCCCTTGGATCGCATGACAGATGTGAATTGCAAGGAATGTCATGCATCTTCCACATCACACTCTGTGTTCGAATTGTGGATGAAGTATACTTATATTTGTTATATTAATCGATGACATTACTTTTTTCGTAAGGGAGTAGGTTTGCGAAAACCTACCCAAATAATGAATCCTGTCGAGAGGCAAGACTAATGGAAATTTAATAGAATTATTTGACTTTCTACTAATAGCGTTGTAAGAAACTCATCTATCAAGCCTTCAGGCGCCTCAAGCAGCCTAGGATGCCTTGAGTTCTTGTAATTAGACATAGAGCTAGTTTCAAAACCTCGGTGTATAGTAACGTCTTCGGTCTTAATTACATTTATATTTTTAGCTTATTGACAATAGTTCCAGTTTGCATGAAAGGGTAAAGAATAAGAGCCGTATTTAGCCTAGATGATGACGAAGGACTAATAGTTGAATTATTCCACTATTCTATGAGTAGGTATCACGCTTTTGGAAAAATTAAAGTGTAAATATCGGCTCGTACTTTCCAATCCCACTCATTTCGACTATGAATTTGAAGACTCCTAAAGTTCTTCGAAAACCGTAGCTGCCCTCTGGCCTAAAAGGGCCTGTGGTCGCCATATGGTGCGCGCAATCCAGTTTTGCATCCCGATGAGAATAGTGATATGACTCATTTTTGTTCCTACAACCCTACTAACGGTAGATAATTTAACTATAAGAGCCGTATTCACCCAATTTCGTTTTAGGGCAGTGAACTGGTAGTTGAATTTTCCCACGAAGATATGTATAGGCCTCACGTTTACATGAAATGTTGCATAGCCTTTCTTCCCGAATGGTATTCTCATCCATGCTTGATTACAGTTTCCATTCTGCCTAGGTCTCACCAGCACCCCTAACGGGATTCGAACCCAGGTAGTGCAGTGTATAGTCTTGAAACCTTGACCACCATGCCAAGGTACCATTGGATAAGAGGTTAGATGTGAATTTCATGGAGTACCAGGCCTTTCCAATTTCCCATTTCTGCAGTGAGAGTGTCGATGAAACAAAGTTGTATTTGCCACATTACTTATTCTTAATTAATAACTAGGCATTCGAGACTGCCATTTTAACTTGAATAAGCTGCACTACACAAGTTTGAGTCCCGCTAAAGATGCAATGTTTAAACCGCTGTCCAACCCAGCCTGGATTAGAATAGCTTTTATGAAGTTAAGTTACGTGAAGTTTAATGAAAACATAGCCTTTGAAAATTTTAACCACAAGTCCTTCGTCACCTTAAACTAAATAGCGTAAATACAGTTCTAATATTAAGTGGACGGGTAGTCTTGAAAAGCTTATTATTAACGTAGACATGTGCTTTTAATTGCAATCACTGATGTTAATTATTTTCAATATGTGTAGTTTATATTACTATCAGTAATGCTTATTAAACTATGGGCTTATTCAAAAATGCTAATAGATTCAAAAACTAATTTTTTTCGAAAATTGGCTTAACTTGGCACTAGTCCGGTGATCCGATTCTTAATGGCCCTAGAAGCTAATTCCATTTTTTCACTTAACACTCGATTAAAGTGTATTTCAATTTGCGGGCAGACCTTGTAACACTGAGATGGACACACCCTTCAATCAAAATATTGGGCACCAGAAGTCGAAGAAGTTCCAGCCTATGCCGGAATACTACTATCTATTTTCCAGCATGTTTTACAATCTGCTTCTACCATCACCTGCAAATCACCCACTGTCGGCCCTACAGTACCATCGATAACACACAGCTTCGAGGGCCCGTTGATGCAATGTACCAGAAAACAAAAGGGGAAGAACCGGCTTTCAGGAATTCTTCAGGAGCATCTTAAAAGGATAAACTAGACTTGTACTGTTTAATTGTTGGTAATTGTCTATAAAAGCGCTAGATTGTTCCCAACTCTTGTGTTTCTTCTTCTTCTTTGGTATCATTTTGACATCGACAAGGCAACTCCAGCCTAATTACCTTGACGAAGCGATAAAACTTGCAAATGATTTCTCTTATTCCATATAATATGTTGGGCTAAACTCTGTATCGCAGAATGTTCAGCTGTTGTGTACCGGGTTTCGAATAACTCCGCTTCTCTGGCTCCCTAACAGGTCGTTACAAGGCCACGGCCGAGAATGTTCATGGACGGGCCACGTGTTCTGCTTACATCGGCCTTGAAGGTCTCAGTCCGATGTTGTCGCCGGCAGCCTCATCTACGACCAGCTTGCATCGGCTGGTCACTGCTTCGGGCGCCGCTGGTCAGCCCGCACGATGGTCCCGTCCGTCGGGACGGCCGCCATCGTCACCCAGTCCTTCTGTCGTTTCGTCGGCAACTCCACAGCGATTCGGCAGCTCAGCTGCGCCCGGACTGATGATGACCACAAGTAGCATCTACCCTCTGCGCACCGGCGTGTCGCCGACACCACCACGAACGCTCGTTTCCAAGCCGACCTCGGCGGTACCTACAGAAGGCGATTTTGCATCTCGGTTTCCCGCTGACAGTGGTGGCCTTTTGACCCCCACAAGCTTGTCTCCCTTTCATAAACGTGGATGGCGAGAGACTTCAGCGCCGCCTCCGAGTTTTCATGTTCGGTCCATGGCTTCGTCTACTCGAATTCTGAAAATCGCATCAAGACGCAGAACACCGCCTGTGGAGTTAACATTCAGACTGCCAAAATCTAGGGAACAAACACCAATTAGGAAATCAGAGGTGAGCTATGCCTCCCAATATTGTCATCGGGTAGGCTTATTACGTTGTCACTAGTGATTTTGTTCTCATGTCGTGCAACAAAATTAGTGAAAGTCGTTATCCTGTCCTTCTCCTGGTCCCCAAGGGCTTCTCAAACTAGAGTTTATAAAAATTAAAAGACGTATCCTTTGCAGGAGTGCTTCCCTATACAGCTTTAACGTACCACTTTGCATGTGATTGCTTCAACCTGGAAGAGGGAGCGGAAATATTTAATCTAAACTCCAATGTCCTCAGTTGACCTCCACAAGTACGTGAAGAAATGCTGGCTTTAAGAACAGCATTTATTAATTTAATGTGATTCGGATTTTAACTTTAAAGCGCCACATTTGTCTCCATGAGATCCTGAATAAGCCTCACTAAATAAATCCCGGCTCATCCTCCTGCGACCCCGAGGAAACTGTGCTTACCTTACGTATGTCATATGACAGGTATCATAATTTACCATAATTTACAAACAATCCACCAAATTCCCTAAGCTAAAGATAGATTGAACTTAATGAGACTTCTCATAATTTAGCTGGCTGTTTTGTGCTTACCTCACATGCTTACAGATGGGAGAAGTTGATGCATGTTAATGAAGTAAGTGTTCCCTTGCCTAATCCTGAAAATGTGACTCATGTTCGGGTATGTGGTATTGTGAAGTGTGTGCGTGCAGTGTTTGAGTAGTGTGATGTCCGAGAGCTCTAGCTCGGATGCTCGCTCTCCTTCATCCTTTCTAACAGACAGATAATTCCCACTAAATTTCCTTTAAGCATTCTTTCTTGTTGTAATGTTTTCTATTTCCATTTATTCATCTAGGCGCCCCAATTTAACCATTTGCACTGATAAAACTTTGTATTATATACCCAGTGTGTGTACAGTCATAAGAAAGATGGGAACTGACAAAGTAATGAGATGTCATCTAGCCTGAAATCACATAGACCCAAACACCGTGCTCTACATCTTCATCTCCAAGCTGATCAAAGCATCCATCATGTGGCTCCATTATTTAGTTGCCCATAAATTAACTGCAACTAACAGTCAATTTGTAAAAAGAGACGATGAAGCCCTTCGAGTTTACTCAATATCAACATCTTGAGATCATAGCAGGTAAAAAAGTTAGGAAACGATTAAATCATTAGACTATTCATTTTGATCGCGAATAGTACATATGTTACAAGCAATGATAAGTTGTATGGGCAAACGCAGGACTTGACTATAGGATCTTGTTTAGCCACTATTTTAGTTAATTACTACAAGGCACAATTAGGAGTTAATATCGTTCAAGGTGCACTCCTAGCTCCAAAGTTGTTAGTTCGGTATCTGGACGATTGCTTTGCTGTCTAGCAACAAGGCACAGATAGTTTTAATAAGTTTCTTGGTCTAATAACTAAAGTAGAATGCAAAACTGAGTTTACTTTTGAATTAGGAAGGCAAAATGGCCTATTTATATATAATAATGAGCAAAGAATATAATAAGTTTTGACCCACACATAAGGGTGTCCTTGTTAATTTCCTTTCCAATCATACATTTAGTCAAAATAGAAATAATGAATTTAATGATTCTTAAGAGTCTAGGTTCGGCAGACGTAAACCACAGGGACCACAATATCTGTAGATTAAGGCACATATTTTTTCAAAACAATTATTTATTAGGATTAGTCTATAATTACATTTAAATTGTCAGCAACAAGAGGAATGGAGATTATTATTCGGGGCGGGATAGGCAGATATAACATTCTATTCGATTCCTGATTTGCCTTCCTATTAACTTGTGATTAGTTTGGTGACCCACTAATGATGTGGAGCAGCGGAACAATGTATAAAAGAAAATTAGCCCTTTCTTCAGTCATTATCTATTTTAAAGAATTTTTGGACCCGCTCTCTAGCTCAGGCTGCTACAAGGCTTTATGCTCATGTGGTAAAAGATCAGTATGTCTATGAAACTCAACAAAACAGCCAACATCCCGAATAGAAGGAAAGAGTGTGGTAAACGAATTAGGAAATATTTGTGGCAGTTGGATAGACTTAAGAAAAGGGCGAAAGAAGGGTTGCAGGGAGAGCTACTGAGCAAGAGAGAGAGGCTGGATTAGCCTCGAGTCTAACTAGGACCATCACACTTTTTATGACTTTGACATTACATGCACACAATAGACAGTAGCACAAACCAAACATGATTCACCATTTGACGATCATATGTTAGTTTATTTTTTGTATAGTGAAGCAGCTGCCACCATCGGTTCGTGATTTAATTTCATTCATCTGCAAGCATGTAGGGGTTTCAGCCGGCCGTCTTCACCCTTATTTTAGTATACTTTTGCTCTATTTCGTAAAGTAAGGATTCTCGCTTTGATGATGTCTGTCACAGTCAGACGAAAGCCTAGCACAGTTTCATCAGGGTCGCAGGACGGTGAGCCGAGGACTTCTTCGCACAATGCAACACTTCCATAGGTGGCAATCCTCCTTCTGTTTCGGATGAATTAATTTTACGAATTTCTTCCAATCAACTTTTTCTTCGAAATGGAAGGTTATGCTAAAATATATCACTACGAAATCCTTAAAACAATCAGTTTTACTTCATATCTTCGAGGTTTGTTTTTTCAATTTTATTGCCCTATTACAGCCGGAAATGGCAGACCACTGGGTCGAATTGGTCGGCTACACAAGCCGACATGAAATTCTACAGGTCATTTTGCACAAATAATTTAATACACTTTTTATGGATCTCTTGAAAAAATCTTCTTTGAGAGAAAAGCGACATCTTGTTAATTGACCCTAAACATTCTCTCTTTATTTCGATCAGAAGTATGGTTTCGACGCAATCACATTCCCATATTCTCTCTTATATTCTCGCCATCCAAGGTGTCTACATTGGTTGACTCACACATTCCTCCACGTGGTATGGTAAAGCACAGCTCAAGCGTGCAGCACATTCATCAGATCCACGTAACTCCAATGAGGCCTCAATACGAAGCTCGGCTCGATCGTCGCGTCTCCAGTCACCCTCGACTGTCGCCCGGCTACGCCTCCGACGAAGAGACTCATGAGCATCCGATACAGGTGGTACCGATGGTGCGTCGCTATCACTCCAGACTGGACATCTCCATGGCGGCCAGGCCCACTCTGGAGCCGGCATTCGCGACAGAAGCCGACATCGAACAGCCCCTGCATGTCGTCCCTATGAGGAAAGAGTACCGCACTGAGATTGCCCAACGACTCGCCGGCCGGCCATATCTGGAGCCGGGCTACTCCTCCTCCGAGGAGTACGAGAACCCGATGGAAGTGGTGCCAATGGTCGAGAAGACGGACTTCCGGACCCAAATTAAGAAACGGGTACCCTCCAGACCGCTACTTCGCGAGGCCTATGAGAGCACATATGAGTTCATGCGATCAATAGAACTAAGACGGGTAAATCATCTGAAATATTTTCAGCCAAAATAATCCCCTTTTTCGTAACATTATAGTCAACATTATCAGAAGAATAGGTAGCTTTACTTTTCAGTTTACTTGATATATCCTTCTCTAGAATTGGTCTAATGCAGTTAGGGAGGACTAACAATTACTGTATGAGCCATTAGAAACGATATTTTGTTTAAATCTACCAGTATCTACAATCTATCACTTTTCCTCTGATTAATCTTTGGTAAAATACTTATCAATCAGAAGAAGGAATAATTAAATCTTTAGGAAGTTATCTAGTAATATGTGCTCCATAGGCGTTAGATGTATCTTTAACATCTACTCAGAACTAGACAATGCGAATAAAGCTACGTTTAATTACTTTGATCTTTCCAAATGCAGCAGAGCTTTGAGACCACCTTGAAGGCGAGTGTACCCTCGAGGCCAGAAGTACTTTTCGGGTTTGAATCTCGGATGGATCGAGAACTTTCCATGGATATCTGCCCCGTTGTACCTGAGGAACGCCGTTTCACCAGCGAACTTAAACAGGAATTTAAATTGCAAGTAAGTAGTAGCCGTAGTAGTAGACACAGAGTTCTTCTTTGTGTTTGTTGGCAATGATGTTTAAATCTAGCAAAATGATATATAGTATTTTTTATAAATCTGTGCTAGGTTAATTGAGTGGTACCGCACAAGTATGAGTTTACAATTTATTTTTTTCATTTGTGCTTGCGAGAACCGAAAATTTCGTCAAGATTAGGAATACAAGAGATTTCTTAGGATACAGATTCCTATTCAGAAATCTTTTTACTCTACAGTATTATTTGCAACCTTAATATCAATTTATCATACAGGGATGAATAGGTTAATTCAAGGCTCACATTATATTACAGTCGATATAACCCTCTATCGGGTGAATTGCTTATTCAAGTGCCGAGGTCTAAGATAAACTCTATAATAGATGCAGGATTCGAAGAGTATTAAGAATCGGAAATTAGACCTTCTGGACATCAATTCACCTTGAAGCTAGTCAAAATGTGAATGACTAGCGCCAGTTCATACAATGCCCCAATTAAGGGTTTTCTAAATTGTATGTAAATCTCAAATAGGAATTTCATTCACCCTAATTGATGAAGGGGATAAAGGAATTATGCCTGAATTTCCCTACAATGACATGAGTAAGCCCCATGTTTCCCTTGCTCCCCTGGATGGTATTATCTTACATGAAGCAAGGCTAAAGCAAATGCCATCGAAACATGAGGCACACTCCAATTATTATGAGAAAATTTAAATACCCGCCATTCATAAACTTCCTCTCCCAGGGTCACGTGAACTCTTAATTCATGAAATAGCCAATAAAAACCAGGTGCCAAAGCTGAAAATAATTAGACGAATAAATCACTTGAAGTTTATCATGACTTTAATTTTGCTTCATATCCTTTCATCATTACTTCGTAATTAGCCCAATTTAACACTTGCCTTTTTGTATTTTCCATTAATCCTTCGTGCATCTTTCAGTATCGGCCAGTTGAGGTGGTTCTTGAGATGCCTACGCCGCCACAATTCATAGAACAGCTGCGCAGCATCACTGCCGAGGAGGGCGCTCGAGTCGTACTTGACGGAGTGGTACAAGGACGGCCAGAGCCTCGCATCTCTTGGTACCGCGCCGGGCGTGAGATAAAGGACGCTCCAGATTTCCGGCTGGACTATTCGGGTGGCCGTGTGACATTAACCCTATCAGAGGTAAGCCATATCCATTTCGGTTAACTTCATCTGTGACTAATAGCGAATTGGCTAACGATCATTTGAGACGACTGTTTGATACTCCCACTTCGTCAGAAGTTTAAAAGTTTTGCCTCATCCAGGCTGGGCAATTGCTTCGACCTGACCACACCGTTTCGTCCTGACTACCAGCCTGATTCGAGCCTTGCATATATTATGTTTCAGTTTGTCATTTATTGCGTGAAATGATAAGAGGAGATCGAAATGGCATTCCAGCTTGGATAAAAACTGTCATCTGGAATTCATGATAGTGAAATTCGTTAAAGAGATCAAGCCGTCTCGGCAATTCGTAGAGGGCAAACTCGCCATCAGTCCGACAAGAAACCAGGTTAAACTGGTCAATTCGGAGGTATGAAGATCAAAATGATGTCCCTTGTTCTGGTTGCAGTCTTCCTCTAAAGTGTAGAAACGATTCAAGCCTATGCTCACAACTTGGCTATGTTGTCAGAGAGCTCAATAAGCCACCTGCTTCTACGTCATCTGCTACTTTCCAACGTCAGATTCTGGACTTTACATATTTCCAGACAACTCCTCAAAGAGGCAAGAAGAGTCTATGCTTAACCACATTTACGTTATTGATGGACTGTAGCTTAGTGTTACGAGTGACAGTGTCAATTGATAGTATAGGAGTAGGGTTTTGAGACTACCAGTAAATCAGTGTAATGAGATGTATTCACCCTATTTCGTGTAAGGTGATGAAGGACTGGTACGAATTTTCCCACAATCATATGAGTTGAGCTGACGTTTCCATTGAATTTCACAAAAAGAATATGATATAGCAGATATGAGTTTAGCTGACTTTTCCATTGAATTTCACATAGCCTTGCTTTCCCAAAGATTTTCCCACAATGATATGAGTTGAGCTGACGTTTCCATTGAATTTCACATAGCCTTGCTTTCCCAAAAACATAATGATATGAGTTTAGCTGACTTTTCCATTGAATCTCACATAGCCTTTCTTTCCCAAAAGTTGTTCTAATGCTTATCAGTGTGATGAGATGTATTCACCCTATTTCGTGTAAGGTGATGAAGGACTGGTAGTAGAATTTTCCCACAATGATATGAATTAGAGCTGACGTTTCCATTCAATTTCAAATTGCCTTGCTTTCCCAACACCCTGGATGAGAACACCTTTTGGGTGCTGACTTTTCCATTGAATTTCACATAGCCTTGCTTTCCCAAAAGTTGTTCTCATCCTGGGTGGACTGCGCGTTTTCCATTGAATTTCACATAGCCTTGCTTTCCCAAAAGTTGTTCTAATCCTGGGTGGACTGCAGTTTCCTTCCATTGAATTTCACATAGCCTTGCTTTCCCAAAAGTTGTTCTCATTCAGGCACCAGTGGACTGCAGGTCTCCATTGAATTTCACATAGCCTTGCTTTCCCAAAAGTTGTTCTCATCCCGGCTTGAGTGGACTGCAGTACCATTGAATTTTCACATAGCTTTACTTTCCCAAAAGTTGTTCTCATCCTGGGTGGACTGCAGTTTCGACCTCGCATTGGACATTGAATTTCACATAGCCTTGCTTTCCCAAAAGTTATTCTCATCCTGGGTGGACTGAAGTTTCGACCTCGCTATTGAATTTCACATAGCCTTGCTTTCCCAAAAGTTGTTCTCATCCAGGGTGGACTGCAGTTTCGACCTCTTTGAATTTCACATAGCCTTGCTTTCCCAAAAGTTGTTCTCATCCTGGGTGGACTGCAGTTTTGACCTTTGAATTTCACATAGCCTTGCTTTCCCAAAAGTTGTTCTCATCCAGGGTGGGAAAGCAAGGCTATGTGAAAACATAACCTTGCTTTCCCAAAAGTTGTTCTCCTCCATGGTGGACTGCAGTTTCGACCTCGCATTGGTCTTATTAAAACCCTCAGCGGGATTCGAACCGCGACAGTGCAGGACAGTAGCTTGACACGCTAACCACTCGGCTACAATG
>CAAALY010244524.1:1110-13286 GCA_900617795.1 Protopolystoma xenopodis
TATGGTCGAGTCTAAATTATGGCCAAGTGAATGGTCCAATGTCGGAGATTATTATGATGAGTATGTTTATCGCTTTTAAGTAGGGTTTTCGAGACTACCAGTAAATCGGATAGATGAGATGTGTTCACTCTATTTCGGTTGAGGCGATGAAGGGCTGGCAGTTGAATTTCTCCCCAATCATATGAGAATACCTTACGGTTCCATTGAATTTCATAGGTCCTTGCTTCCCAAAAGATAGTCTCATCAAGGATAGACTGTAGTTTTGACCTTGTCAGCGCCTCTAGCAGGAATCGAACGATGACACTGCAGAGTATAGCCTTGATACCTGAGCCAAAGCGATACAATGCCATGAATTCTCTTGAGCCACCAGGCATATATGAATCTCAAAATAGGCCAATTATTTTCCCATATCACATTCTGTGGTGGTATTGTCGGTTAAGCAAACTTACATTTGCCATAGCACTCGACGACAAAACTTACTATGTTGGTTCGGTCTCGTTTCCGCAACTTGGTCGGAGCATCAGGAGGACCTTGCGGAACGTACCTAGTCCTGTGTACTCTGCCATAGTATTTGTAATTTTCAGCATCGGCCCATTGACTTAGTACATTCCCAAATGCTTCGCCGGCATCGTCAGTGAGTGATGTCATCGTCAGCAAAATGCCAATTCAAATAATAAGTTGTGACAATGTCGAATATGATGATGGCGAAACATCTGGGAAAGTACCAAGTCACTCATCCAATTCTGGAAATCATGAATACTATGGCAGAGGACACAGTACTAGGTGAGTTCCACAAGGTCTCCCTGACGCTGCGATCGAATTGCGCAACCGAGGTCGAACCAACACGACGCAATACATATAAAGAAGACTGTGACCAAACAGAAGACCACACCATCTTGGTCTTCATATTTACGACAACTTTTTTTCGTTTTCAAGTCGCTTTTCGAGGCTTAGAACAAATTAATCTACCATTTATTAATTAACTTAAACGAAGTATGGTGACGTCGTCGAGTGCCATAGCAAAGATAAATTTGCTTTATCGACAATCTCCTCACAGAAAGGGATATAGGAAAATTCCTGGCTTTGTTAAAATAATTGTTGAGCATACTTACATTTCGAGTGAAAGTGTGGGGAAGAGTGGTGAACAGATTCGAAGGTCGATTCAATCAGAAGACGACTGCTGATTCCTCTTGGCCAGCTTTACTGGAGCATTCATGCTGACGTTGTTTCTGAGGTAATCTTTTTCGATTCCGGTAAAAAGTGCTAAACTTTCGTCTATCATATGACGAACATCATCAAAGCCAGGAATCATCGTTACAACTAACTTCAAGCTAACCAATCAAGAAGGCTCACCGGCAAATCCTGAAAAAGATGTATATATATCTGGCATCTTTGATGAGGTATTAAGTGATTTGGTTAGTTACAGTCATATGCCAACCTCGAAGAATGTGCCTGTTTGTGTTCGCTCATGCACGAAACCAGCAGTTATAGCTCAAAGTAATTAGGACAGCAAAAGTAACATCTGTTCTCGGCCATCAAAGTTTGATGGCAACTATCCACCCTTTCTACATATATGCTATAGCCATCACTTTGATTGCTCAAGGTCGGACACACGACTGATTATGCTGATGAGCCTTTTTTTGTCTTCATGTGGGAGAGAAAGAGTGAGCTAAAAGTTCAGAGAAGTGACTATGATTAGGACCAAGACAAGAAAAGACTAGTTGAGTCGCCTCCTTTTTGCAGGTGGCTCAACACCCTCTCTATCTTTGAGTCTATTAATTAAGCACAAGTAATTTTACTTATCTTCTTACATTCAATGTATTTCCTATTCGGTTTATTTCGATGGCTTCTCTAATATTTCGTTTAGCCGCAGACATGGCATAATCAGCAAAACGAAAAGTTTGCGTCCATTCAATCTCGTGGAACGTTTCTGCCCTGTGCTCAGCCAGCTCATTTTTTCAACCCAACACCATTTGAGTGTGCTTTTGTGCTCAGCCACCCTATTTCGAATGTGGCAATAAGTTTCTCTACATAAAAGCGACCACATGAACACATTATGTTGTAGCAACACGATCTGGATAAGGGGTCAACTTTCTCTCTAAAAATGTGAGTTAACTTGCACATCTGTTCTGTGATCAACGGGCACTCGTGGCATTGTGACATGGTCGCTAACGTGTCGATATTATAATCTACATTGTCATGGCTCGAGTCTCACTGAGGGGGAGCTAATGAAACCTAAGTAAAGTTGAAGATACAATCCACCCTAAATTCGAATATCTTTTGGTAAGCAAGGCTATGTGAACTTTAATGGAAATGTAAGGTCTACTCAAATCATTGTGGGAAAATTCAACTACAAGTCCTTCATCACCTTAAAGGAAATAGGGTGTAGGCATCCTCTATATATCAATATTATGGCCTACGACGTTGGTATAGGTTCGTTTCACAGGATATCCCTGCCGCTCTGACCATGTTACGAAACGGTTACCAAACCCTAGACTACCCCAATTTGGGTTTGGAGGAATTTATTGGTTGATAAGTGTTAAGCTCACTTCATTTTCGAGGTAAAGTGTGTGGTGGAGAGTTGAAGATTAGATATTCCATTCTACAAAGGATTGCTGAACATAAAAGTGCCTTTAAAGGCTGATGGGTTCAGAAAACAGAGGTTGTGGAACACATGGCCTCAGACTAATAGATTTCCTCACTATGGTATCCCTGCAACTAAGAGCAAGATTAGAAAAGCAATTACGATACATAAAGTAGGTAATACATTAAATAGCTGGAACAGATGTAGATGGTTAACTAAGAATTACATATGGTTAATTGATAGACTTAAGCACAGAAAAGGTGTTGAGTTGTCTGGTAACTGGAGGCGATTCAATTAGTCTCTTGTTGGCAATGGTTCTGTTTCCGATTACACTTCATATGAGCATTAGTTTAATCTTTCTACCTCACACAGACCAAAAACTCATCAACTTAACCAGACGTGGGTTCGATATTACTCAAATAGAGGGATTGTTAAAATATAAAAAGGCTGGTAATGGCGATCATTACATCTTGATGTTCTAGGAAGGATGTTACACTTTGTTCTAATTAATGTTGGTTGCCACCGCTGGTTTCGTACATCTAATTACATATGAAGGTAGGCAAACGCACAAAGCGGCACACTTACAGACCTCTATAAAGGCATTATTTAGACTAACCAAATCACTTTATTCCTCATCAAATTGAAAAGATTTAGGGTACATATATAGTAATTGAATATAAGCCGATGGTTTTTCTTACTCTTTGGCTTGGATATGAATGTAGAAATGATGCTCTGCTCTTATTATGTCTATCATATGACGGACGTTTTCACCGAAGTCGCCAGTTTCAGTAAAGCCAACCGCCAGCTGGCCAAGAGGATTCCGTACTCGTTTTCTGAGAGAATCGACTTTTGAACCTCTTCATCGCCCACTTTCACTGTAAATGTGCTTAACATAATTAAGATGACTCTAATCAAAGCTGACCAGAAGTCAAATTTGACAACTACATTCTTGTTTCTTGTTAGCTGGGAAGCCAGTTTACCCGACATCTAATAAAACGAAGTGATTGCATTTGCCTTTCGTCTGCTAGTTGAATTAGATTCGACAGATTATATGCCGTCGTCTTGTTCCATTTTTTAACCAGCAATATACTTTACACACTTACTTTTTGGTTCATCGGCTCGGCTCCAAATTCGAAGTGTCTGCTGAGAGAACCAAATAATAGCTTTTAATTGGAACAGAGGGAGAGAGCGAAGCATAGACAAGATGAGAGGCACTAGAATGTTACAGGGAAGTAGTCAACGGGGCGAGTCGCTAAGTGACCAAAATGATGCAAGACTACCTGCCAAAGTTGAAGGTAGTGAGCATAACCTGTGGCCTATACTATGAAGAGAAGCTGAACTTTGATTACTCTCTTGATAGATCTTATTGTTCTGACTGCACTATTGGGTGTAAGCGCGAAGTGAGTAGATTTTTTAATCCATCTCATAAGAATGCGAAGTTGTTGTTGCGATGGCAACGTGCCCCAGCTCCCTTCTGTCAGCGTCAGAAAAGGATAGAAACCTTAAGTCACCGTCCAGCCAACACGAAGTCAAAACAATTAAGTGACTTATTCTTATGTGAACTCGACTCCAGCTTGAGTGCATGTGGAGGAGATGGCTGGATGTACTTTCATATACGTATCCAGGCTTGGACACTTGGGCTTGCGTCCATGTATGTGTATGTGTGTGTGTGTGTGTGCATAAGTACGAGTACTCATTCATCACTAATGGATTCAAGCAAGTTGGACATTCTTAATATCCATCCGAGTGTTAACGTAAGACTTTAACAAGAATGAGTTCCAGCTATGATGATATCCATCATGTGATGGACGCAAGCTCAGCCCGTTTTTACCCGAAGCGAGGCAGGATGTCTCGGTGGTTGCGTCAACCTGAACGTCTCCACAAAATGATTGGAATTGGGACAGGCTTGTTTGTTGGGTAACACAAATCGCTTAGAGAACGAGGTTCGTCAACTATGAATGACTTTAGACTTTAGAGGAGCATCGAGAAGCGGCAAATTAATGAAAAAATCATACTTACCCTAAATTTTTCCTTCGATTGAATCTTTATAAAACCAATAAGAAATCAGCCAAAACTTGCGCATTTCGAAAGAATCAATAAAAGGTTAGTTTCCATGCCTAGCCTTGCGTAAACTTGCACATTCGTCAGCAAACGACACATCAAAAATGAAATTTAGAGACATTAATCGCAGTTTTGCGCCACCTTCATGGAAAAAGACAAACCTGCAGTTTATAAAAGCCAATAAATCTAGATCTAGATCCTATAATCTCAGTCGATGCCAAAAACGAATAGGTCACACTAAGTTTGTGAGATGATCCAAATCTCTGGTATGTAGAAGCAAACCGCCGAAGAAGGCCAGCAAGGCAACGCTCTAAGTAAGTACTGGGCTTGCATTCATTTGTGTGTGAAGGCATTGTTACGTTTAACTCAGACATGGACGGCTTTTTAAGATGATGCACGATGTAGTCCAATACATAAAATTTCACGATCTAACCTGTGACTGAGGTCTGTGCCACCATCTTAACATGTTTTTAAGCAAACGGCATCTCTTCTGCTGATATATGATCCGGTCAAACATCTTCAAACATCCCGCGACCTTCGGAACTCGATACTTTGTCCTCGCCATGTATTGGCTGCAGAAGAGTTCATTGTCAAATTATATTGTATCTTCGAGCATCGGATACACCACACAAGAGCTTCGTTTTGGGGAACAATTAGAGACAGAAAGCTTAATCCTTGGGAGTCTTTCGGGGACACGATAGATCTTATGATGTATTTTTATAGTGACTTGCTCTGAGTGCATATGCAAGCTCTCTGCTACTCTGTTTATCCGTAGCAAAATGGCGGATCTCGCGCTGAGAGTATTTGGAAGACAATAATGTATATTTAAAGTCATTTAAGCTGATTAACTACTTGGCTAGTTGCAAACGCCTGAAAGATATAGACTTAATTGTTTTTCGATCAGCGAGTCAATTATAGTCTGCAAATTGTTCTTTTTTGCCTCCATGAACAACGCTTTCAGAAAGTTGAAGCAAGTTGGTCTACTTCTCGAAGAAAAAGGTATTGTGCTGATGAATCGGATATCTTCTTTGTTGAAAAGGGCACAAGGGATTGATCGTTGCATCTCACATTCTCTTCTATGAGCCTTACTCTAGCATGAGCCATGCTTATTTTTTAGAATAGCTTAAGCAATTACTTCTGGTGCAATATGACGGATGCATTCGTTCTTTTGACCAATCTCTGTACACAAAAGCAAAGTCCAGGTTCAGCGTTAGTGAGTTCATGGACAATTCGCCTGCTTTAGCAGCACTTTTGAGGCTGAATGTAGAACGGGTTTGAAATCTCTCCTTCCAAAGTGTCTGGAAGATATGATGGAAGTTTAAGATCGGGCGATACACAAGGGCGATGTAAAAGCTGTAACATCTGCAATCCGATGAATAAGATACTTGTCTTGACCTGCGATTGCGTCGGAAGTACGGTAGCCAAGAGTAGCGACCCTTCGGCAGATTGATTGTACGACGAAAAGCATTGACTATTCGGTGGATGCAAGGCATAAAGGCTAGCTCTATTGTTGAATAACTCCCTGACTATGTTCCGTTTTTTACCTAAAAACACTTTAACAACTTTCTCGGGGGCAACATGCTCTGGGTCGGTGCCAGAGAAATAGTCTAGATAGACCCAAGCGCTCTATCAAAGTGCCATTCAGGAGCAATCGAACTGAAATAAAAGGTGGCAGAAAAACCAGTGCAGAAACCGTAATTTTACTTGGTCACTATTCCGAATTATTATTCTTCGGGAGTGTTGTAGGCTTCGATTGCTCTTGATGGGGTCTAGATGAGATCTATTCAGCATAAGAGCACCTTTTGTTAGGCAATGCTAATGGAAATGGCATCATAAAGCAATTTTATGCCAGTGTGGGACTAATCCCACAAGCCATATTTAACTTACCATACACGATAAAGGACGACCACATCCTTAGTATTTGAATAGATGATAAAAGGAGGATCTACATTCTTTAAATTGTTAACGTCCAGTTACACCAGATGTACACAATATTCAACCCGAAATCTTGCCAATATGCAGCAGTTTCGAACAACGCTAGAGAATTTGATAACGTTTATACCCAATAGGCATTTAAAAAATGAATTTGAGTAGTAATGAAAGTCACTGACAATCCTCCCGCAAAGTCACTTGCTTCAGAATCCGCCAAACCTCATTGAGTTAACTGACTAGCAAACAATCCAAGTATAAATAGATCTAAAATAAGCCACGTCATCTGGGGGTACATTTGTGTCACTTGGAGACTGTCTATTTGTAATTAAACTAGTATACGTGTTTCCCTCCTACACCATTCAACCAGGGCTCGAATTTCACAGATGAGCGACCGAGAAGACGTCGAAACTTTAGTTCAGTCGGAATGGGACAGGCCTTATCGGACACATGACATGGTGAATATTTGCTTCATTGACGCTGCCATCACAGAAATGTGGTATGGGAAAGGCTTAAGCTTCATTGAAATTAATTCATGTTTTGTAACCTAAAGGCATCTGTGGCATTTTTGTGTATATTATGCTCATCACTATTTGGGTTCGAGTCCCGGGAATCTACCAATTCAGCGGTCCGATGCGTGAAGTCATCACGAATACTATGGCAAAAGACGCAGGACTATGCACGTTTCATAAGGTCTCCCTGTTGCCTCGAATTAGTTGCGAAATCAGGATCAAACCAACACAATTCTCAAATGTAATTTGTCAGAAGTCTTGTTTGTCTTAAAAGCCACATCCTTCCTGTGATCAAATGACACCAGTTGCTGTGTGTTGTGGCTGCAATAAGCACCACCATTTGTAGTTACGACGAGGCCTAAGCGAGATCGAAACTGCAGACAAGTCTTGAAAAGTGACACATTTCGTAACGCAAGGCTATGTGAAAACTGCATTAGCCATATTTCGGCTGAAGAATGGCTGGTAGCTAAATTTTCCCACAATTATACAAATAGGCTTCATGCTTTCCTTTGAGTTCGCATGACCTTACTACATAAAAGATATTCTCATCCATGGTCAACTGCAATTTCGCCCTCTCTTTGGTCCCATCAACACAACTTGCGAAACTCGAACCATGACGACCCAGCTTCTATTCTCCACACGGTAACTACTAGACCACATTGCCACAAGTGCTCCTGGGTCACAGGACAGAAGTGAATTTCAAGTAAGACTAGGCCTTTTTCATTTAACATTAGATGTGAATACCTTTTGATGCGCAAGGATATGTGAAATTTATAGCAAATCTAAGGTTTAGTCATATGATTGTGAGAATAAAATTCTTATTCAAGAACCACTGATGGTTTCGAAAACCGACTTATAAAATTAAAATAATGTTGTGTGAAAGGCCTACCGGTAGTGTCATCACTACTGAAATCCCTATGCATGCTTTATTTATGACCTCGAAATGCACTCTCATCGAATGAAAATCTGCTTGCCATTGTGCTTTTTGATTGGGATACTCTTCATTAATGTTGCACCTTTGGTTTCCTATACGTGCACCCCCCCAATAAGGCTTGTTGAATTGATAGATTGTATACAGAAAAAAAACATTTTTGACCATGACAATGTCGGGAAACAAGTCTTTGACAATGCTTATTCCCTAATTGACTATTGAGCCCTCCACAGAGCCTCTAGGGTCAGTTTGATTGGCAATTTGACCAGTCAATGCATATTCAACCACAAGTCGCCTGCTGGAATAAGCAATTAGGTTCACTTTAGATCGCCCTTTTGACCTTTCCCACAAAAGGCTCTCTTCTTAACTCGGAGCGACTGGGGTGTACGTACTTTTCCGGTAGAAAAACGGACTTGGTCTGTGCAGTTTCCAGCTCACCCGTTTAGGCCTGAATCACATGTTCATAGGCAGTCCAGGCCCCGGTTTACTGACCTCTGTAGCATCCCCTTTCTCTTTATGCATTGGTGCATCGCCTCGTCTGTTGTTGCCTCTACTCTACTCCCCTTGGTCCTGCCAACAAGCACACGTCAACGATTATTTGTGGAGAGCCTACAAGTAGTTCTTCTGGTCTGCCATCCCTTGTCGGTCTGGGGACAGATGACCAGTGAAGCAGACTAAGAAAGAGCGGCATTAACAGTTGCTTTATTCGATGCATGGACGCTGCCATGGCCACACGATAACTACTCTCTCGTCAGAAAACTTCAATAGCGTCAGCTGCTGCCGCTTCTGGGGCAGATTTCGCTGAGCTATCTTTTTTTTGTTTTCACCAGGTCTCTTCGTGTCTGGCATAAATGGAGATGGGAAAACAATCATGAGTGTAATAATCTGCGGTGTGGACAAGTGAAGACAACCGGCATTGTTGATGCCTTAACGGCTCTGGCAGCACTAACGAGATGATCGTTTCTACGACTAAGGTGCACACTTATGGACGCCAGGCTTACCGGCTGGCCATGCGCCTCCGTTACTACTTCCACATTCGTGGACATTCTGGCGGGTAGAGGAGGCACCTGCTGTAGTCCAGTGAGCAACCCGAATTGAGCAGTTGAAGCACTCTAAAGTATGCGCAGGCTCCGGTACCAACATCTGGCCCTGCACTGTCCAGTTGAAAGGGATAAATAGTTGAATGCCGGTCTTTATCATCCATCTTCTGAAAATTCACCTTTCCTTAGATTGGACCGATGACTGTTAGTGCCTGTGGTGAAGGGCCTGTTTTTTTCGGGTACACTAAGGCCTGTATATGCGATGGAGAGTGAATCCTCTGCGGATTGTGGAACAGAGCAGAACGCAGTGAGGACTTTCAGTCCAGGATATGACAAAAAGCGCCATCTTGTCATACACGTCAGGCTGAACATCCATAAAGTCAGTGGAGCCAGAAACAACAACTTTTATTTAGGCAGTTTTGTGGCAATAAGGCTATCAAATTGAGCTGGTGGCGCGTTATGGTATGAAAAAAGTGGAAACATGGCAAGAATGAGATGTTGAAATCCAGAAAATGTAGTAAGGCTCGGCCGAGTGGTAACTTATAGCACGCTAGCAATACTCTTTTTACAGCTCTTGCTGTTTTCCACATCTGGTCTGTACTGCCAACGTGAATGGAAAATCCTTTGTGCCAGTGCATGAATATATGCAATAATGGATGCATATTTAAGTATTTTGTTGCTTTGTCGCATGGCTTGTTGGTTATTGGAGTGATTATTTTGTTATTTGCTTTGTTTTTTTGGCCAATTGGGGGGTTAGTCGTTTAGTTGATTTCTTTTTTGCTGCTGTGGTTGCTAATGTTGTGATGGTGTGATGAAAAAGTAGAAAAATGTCAAGAAGGAGATGGAGAAATGTGGAAATTTTGGTTGAATTAGTGCCTAAACGTTTGATGGAATGGCAAGTTAGAGTCTAACAACAATCCACCTTTTGTAGTCATTGTATTCCATTACCAGCTGAACTCCTGGCATGTAATAATGGATGGTTGCTTTGTTGCTGGGCTTGTCGGTCGGTTGGCTGGTTAGTTGGTTAATTTGTTGATTTGTTAGTTGCCTGATTGGTTACTTGGCCGGTAAGTCGGTGTAGGACTGTACCAAAGCATTCTTGTCCCATATACTTTATGCATCGGGCTACGCGTGTGGCACTCGCTGTTGCACTCATTTAACAAGTCAGCTTTCTTCACGTTTTTACACAAATGTTCACGAGTGCTTGTGCGTTTTGTGCGTGCGCGTGTGTCCGAGACAGTGGCCCCCATGTCCCATCCACCTGTGCACACTTGTCTCTCTTTCCTAATCGGTGTCCAGGGGACAGACTCCCAATTGTGGCCTGGCTAAACGAAGATGAACAGTGACAGTTGTTCGCCCCTCGCAGGCCCAGTTGGCTGCGTCAATAACTGCCTCCGCCCAAATGTGGTTTAGACACAGACCAGGCTTGTGGAGACGACGAGCACAGGGCTTTGAGAGCCTCTGGGGGGAGGCAGGCCCGAGGCAACCGGGAGGTTGGGGCACATGTCTGACAAGGCATCCAGCCTGCAGGTTGGTCGGTGGCCGTTGAGAGGCAGTCAACCATGGCACGGTCATATTCTGCTGTAGCAGAATATGAATGAGGGCTGAGTGATAAGTGGAGAAGGCTGGGGCATCACTGCGGCGAAGAACTTGCCCAACGGATAGAATGTCGAAAAGAGACGGGCCATGCTGTTCCGATCTGGTGCAAAATGATAGATTGAACTTGGCCATCTCAAGGTTCGGGAGGAATCTTTAAATTCTAAAGTATCGGAATGGCAACCCGCTGGTGTAGGCGATAAGACTTTGCCAATTCACGTGTTGGCTTGACCTCGCTTTCACAATTTGCTCGGGATACACGAAGACCTTGTGGAACGTACCTAGTTCTGTTTCCTTTGCCAAGGTATTCTTGATTATTTTTGGCATCGGACCGATGACTTGGCACATCCCAGCTGCCGGAAATTGTCATGACTACTATGAAGAGAAAGCAGAACTGGGCGCATCCCAATCCAGTTGCGAAAACGTGGTCATACCAACATTATACTGCAACCAGACAAAAAGCGACACCATCTTCGTCTTCCATCATCTAGCTTTCCATGACTCACTTCTGCTCATGCTCAAAGTTCTTGTCTTTATCCAATTCATGCCACCCGCATTGCCAGTCTCCGTCACGTTACCTCAATATGAAGACCAAATGACGATGAAACGAGACCGTCGTCATGGCTATAGAGGTCGCGAAGTCTGTGTTGTGGAGATGTAACCAGAAATAAAACATATTGGGCAGATATTTCAGTAATTGCTTATTTTGGGCTTCGAATACACTCTGCATCCAGTGAGTATACCAATGCAGGTAACTTAAGCACTACCTTTAAGTTATTATAAGTCATGAGCTATCATTTGTCCTTGATGGTCTGGTAGATTTTGGCAATAGAGTTAATTCGGAAGGTCCAATATAAGTGTTTTTCTCACGGCGACAAAATCGTTTACTCATCGTAGGCAGGATTGACAGAATAATGGACTCTTTCCGGTTAGTAAGGCTGAAATCAAATCTTCCGATTATATTTCAATAATAATTTAGCTAAAATGCAGGAACTGATTGTTTTGGGAAAAAATTTCCGAGGTAATTGCCTTTGTCTGAGTTAAATGGCAATAATCATATGCCCTCAGTCATAAGATGATAATACTGAAGGAGGACTGAAATTATACATTGAAAGCATTGCAAAGGGTGCAGGGAACGTTGATAGGATGATGAGTTCTTTGATGCTATTAAGGAAGATGGCGATGAGACCGATGGTCGCACTGATGTTCCTATCTTTAATTACATAAAGAGCTGCTCAAAATAGTGAATTATTACGAAGTATTAATGGCAAGTGTGATTTTAATGCTAGAATAGATGCAAATATGATACTGAAATGTAAACCATATACTATGGCCCCTCTTTATTTCATTTTTATTATTGTTCCTGATGTCTGTGCCTATATCCTATTTAAATTGCTTATTTTTTTAAATGATTAAGCAAAAATTATATTTATACGAAAATTGCAGGCATTTATTATTTGGTGCTTTTCTTTTAATGATGCTTTAGCCATAAATTATAAGCTCTGGTTATCCAATTAATCACT
>CAAALY010244529.1:2311-13257 GCA_900617795.1 Protopolystoma xenopodis
GAAACTCTCAAGAAAACATCTTTCTAAGAGAAATCGCATGCTGGAATAATTCTTAACTTCCAGTCGAACCATACATATGGGGTGAAGATTAAAATACTCCTGAGTATGAGCATAAGAAGCTTGCGACTGACTGATTCTGATTTCTGGGAAGAGGAACTGGGAAAGCTAACTCTGATGTTTGTTAGAAACGGTTATCCAGAAGAAGCAATACAACATAACATAGTGATGGTGACGAACAGATGGAAAGACGGAGGTTATGAAAGGAACGCAAGAGGAGCAGAGGAAAAACGGTGGATATGCCTACCCTCCTGTGAAATGGCTCGGAAGCTACGGCCAATACTAAGCAGATAGAACATTCGTACAATCCTGAAAGACAGGATAGCCCTCTTCACCAATTTGCCCACACAACGTGAAGAAGTCAACAAAACGGACTGCTCCGGAGTTTACAGCATAAATTGCAAGGACCGTAAACAAAAATGTATCGTAGAGACGGGAAGGAGAATCAGCACAAGGATCAAAGATCAGCAGCGACTATACAGAAAAATGGACGCAGAAAGATCGGAGATAGCTGAACACTTTGCCCATACTGGCCGCACAATTGACTGGAATGCAACGGAAAGACTGGCCCCAAATGGGGAAAACACCAGGAAAAGGAAGATCAAGGAGCCTGTGGACATCCTCTTTCAAAGAAACCTGATGAACAGGAGATTGGAAGAAGGAAGAGTAAGCGATCATTTCGCGTAAGGATTAAGCAGACTTGTAGATTCAACAAAGTCATCATAAAGAAGGCGCTTGGAGCCAGGACAACTGTTCAACAACAGGAGGAGGCATCAACAAGGATTGGCTCATGAGGAAGAAAGGGAAGTCAAGAAAAAGCGACTGCCGTGAGTGGAGTTGGACATGGAATTGGCCAAAAAAAATTACCCAAGGGTCCACCTGCGAGATGTGGGGTATGAAATGAAAGGCTAAAAGTATAGGTGGACTAGATATAGGTCACCAGTGTGTGTGCGTGTCGTGTGTAATTTTCGTATCTGCGTCGGAAGGGGAGGTAACTGATGACAGTTTTGACCAACACACACACAGGGACATCATCCCAGTATCCTAGGATTAGATGGGAATGTTGACTTGAGAGACGAGCGGAGTGTGTCTTTCGCGATTTAAGGGAACAAAAGGAAGCAATGCATTTTCACACCAGCGCGTACGACGTAAGCCAGACACAGGGCCCCAAAGAATGAAGCACAATGTGGGTGAGGATGAGAGAGAGTATAATTGAGTCACGGGTTTGAAGCCCAGGGAGAGTAAAATTCCCAAGCACTAAAATGTGCATCATCTGCTCTAACTCCTCGAAGATGACGTAATCGAGGACGAGTATGGAAGGTTCTTAGACAGCCACATTTCATTTCGAGTGAAAGTGTTTGGTGAAGAGATACAAAGGTCGATTCCACCGGAAGACAATGGTGGATTCCTCTTGGCTCAACAATTATGAAACAATAGACTCTTGAAACCCAATTTTTCTTCGCATAGTCAAGGGGATTGCCTTCCCTTGTCACTTTTCTAAGTTGTAACTCTGTGCTTACGATGGCGCATCTCACTGGCGATGCCGACTACGATGCGAATGTACCCAGCCAATGGTCAAATGATGGAAATCACGAATACTGTAGCAGAGGACACGCAACTAGATACGTTCCACAATGTCTCCCTGACGCTCCGACCAAGTTGCGAAAACAAGGTCGAACCAGCAACGTTATCTTTTGTGTTCGGCTATAATCGGTGCATTGCTTGGCAATTTTATTTCCATAGTTTAAACGCAGGCATTAGGGCCAAGGTGATGTGGCCTTTAGTATTGTCACAGTCTCCCTTAGTTGCATAGAAGATGTTTGGCCTTGTTTTTGCAGCTTGGTCGTGTTGCCAGGACGACCTAGAGGGGCGCACCTTGTCCAAATTCCATAATATCCATAATTATTCTCAATGTCTGAACATTCCCCGATTTCTGGGATTATGCAAAGTCCATGTTCCGACACTAGAAATTATCATGGACTCTGGACAAGGTGAGTTCTTTTAGGTCTTCCTGACAATACACCAAGATGTGGAAACAAGGTCAGACAACTTCGATACAACGAAAGGAGGAAGCAACCGTACAAAAGTTTACACCATCTTGGTCTTTATACCTTCGAATAAAAGCATGTAGTTATGCCTCTGATCTACTCGAAGAACCAGAGGAATTCCCTTTTAAATATCCATATGGGAAATACGAGATGTGGAAAAGAATGTGCACAGCAGATTACTGCAATTCAAAATCAAACTTAAGAAACTTTCGGCTCACTGCTAAATGGCATGGAAACAATTCCATTTTATGGATGGAAAAACGAACAAATTAAATTATCCTAGGATAGGCCATGACGCAAAGTGAAATCGTTTTTAGATATCCTTAACGCCGGACAGAAACAATGCCTTGAAAAATTAGAACAGAATTGGCAAATAAAATCTAATCGTTTGATTGTCTTTACTTAAAGTATCATAATTATTCCTGAATATTCAGACACCAGGTTCTGCGAGAATAAGGCTAAAAAATAAAATTGATAAACCAAGCATTTCTGGTAAATGATTGTATCGGTAACATTAAAAAAACCTCTGTAAAAAGAAGACCTTTTAATTTATTTATTCATGCATGCGATTGGCTCTAAGCGGGGCTGAGCAAAGCTATCAGCATGGTTACTGATGTTTCTAATCTTAACTCACTAAATATAAGTAGTTGGTTAACTTATAAACTAGGCTATAAAACAACCAGGTCGTCGTGACTACTAAAGCTGAGCGTTTTCCGTATATTATCATAAATCCTATTATATATCCGATAATAATCTGTTGATGGTCATTTAAACGAAGCAACATCGTATAATCTGCGGAAGTCAGGCGGAAATTTCGATGCCTAATATTGAAATTTATACTTATTTTGAAGATTTCCACTTGGATTTAGTATATGCTTATTTGTAAGTTCACTCGTATTGATGCCCAACACATATTTGCGCTACATTTAGGATACCATCAATAGTTAACTATGTACGATTGTTATTTTACTGAGTTTTATAACATATCCATTTATGCAGCCTATTAAACATATTATTATTTAGTGGTGGTAGTATTACTATTAGTCTTACATAAGGTCGTTAAGAGAATGTATCTCTTAATCATAAAAAAGATTAATTCATTTTCAAATCCATCCATATTAAGTGTACATTTAGCATTACCTATAGTGTGTATAAACTTGAAGTGACTAAATTCGCTTTTCATGTTAATTGTTAAATAAAATCACACTGTGCTTATTTAGATGCGCTTATCTGATATAATAGTTTCTATAACTGAACTTTGGAGGCTATCTTGGCAATTTTAAAAAGTGGTTTTAGTCCAAACGGAGCCTTCGTTAGGACACTTGGCATTATTTTTTCGAAGACTAAGAGATGATGTTATCTCACAGAGACAGGGATGATGTCCAATTCGACAGATGTATCGATTTAATTAAAACTACATTGATAAGTTAAACTACTTATTCGGCTTTACATCATATCATATCATATCATAACCGCGCAATAGGAGATATAATTGTATATATTTTTTTCACTTATGTATTAGTTGAGTATATAATGCATGTAAAGCAAGATAAATTTCTTGGCTTAGTGATATAATAAATTATTTGTAAAAAAAGAGATTTAGTATTGACGATTTTAGTCAAACGAAAGCATAACCCGTTTTTACCTCAATCGAAGGAGGATGTCTCGTTGATTGCGTCAACTTGAACGTGCTACAACCTTCCTAGTTTAGGATTTATAGCCCTATATCTCTTAATTTAGATTGCGAACCGAACTCGAGGACAAGCGAATTCGGTTATTCAAAGAACGTAGGGGGTTTTATGTGGAAAGATGTAAAAGATCAAGTTTTGGGGGGAAATTACTCACCCATCTTGGTTGTACTGGCGATGTTGAATTGCAGCCACATTCTGCATAGCCAAAGCAGCTGCTGCTGCTGCCGCTGCTGAAAATAGAGTGGACGAAGGCCCAGATGGCAGATGACTATTGTTTGGAGGAGCAGGTAGCGTTTGGCCAGACAGCGGAGATAGGGCAGGATACGAAGTGAAAGGGGATTTAGTTGAAGACGGAGGCGGATTTGAAAGAATGCCAGGAACATGAGCAATAGAAAGGGGGAGTTGATGAGGATCAGTTGGACTTTGTGTAACCATTGTAGGAGGTGAAAATCTAGTCGCGAATTTTTCGAATCTATTTAGTTGGTTTATCTGGCCATCAAAACCAGGTTCACAATGGCAAGGCAGGAGGGTGGCATTCAACAATTGGCCGTCCTCACAAAAGGAGACCTGATCACCTTTGCAGGCAGCAGGAGCGGGATGACAAGAAATGACGGTGGTTGCCTGTGTAGAATAGCTAGAATTCGGCGGATTGAATTTTTGCATATTATGTCGGGCCTCCGTAGCAAGGTCATAGCTGACTAGATCCAGGCCCGTCGAGCTGGGGAACCGGTGAGTTCGGCTTGGTGAAAGTGCTTCGCTTTCAGCTAGAACGTAGCCATGGTCAACTTGGCCAAAAGTGACGGTTGACGAGGAAAGCGGACGGGGTTCGGAAACTCGATCAATGTCTTCCTGAAGGTCAGCAAATTCGTCTGAGTCCATGCCCATCTCATGGTCATATCTTTGACTGTACGGTAGCAACGGCATCGGGCGGGCTGGCTGACAAGTAAAACCGTTGCCATTGCAATTCGCCCCACTGCTAGATATTCCATTTCGGTTGTCAGGCCCAGCCGCAACTGAGGAAGATGCACCATGTGTATCATGGCGATGCCTAGGAATCCAAGTCATTTTGTTCTCTTTCTTCAGCCGGCGACGAGCATTCGCAAACCAAGTGGAAACCTGGGTGAGGTTCATGCGCGTGATCACTGCAAGCATGATTTTCTCTCCCTTTGTTGGGTAAGGATTTCGACGATGTTCCTTAAGCCAAGCTTTTAGCATATTAGTAGTCTCGCGAGTAGCAGTCTTCTTCATAGCCCTCGGATTTCCCATGACATCAAGCCTAGTTGGAAAATAAAGCAAGAAAGCCCAAATAATGTAGGCTTGATAGGGAATAGATGAATCGATGCAAGGAAGATAATTAATATAGAATAACCAGGTGAGATGGAAGACCATAGAGATAGATAAAAAGGTAAATAGATGGGCAACCAAGGGATAGGCCAGCAAGACAATATATATACATGTGTGTATATTAACATATATGGATCAGGGGTTGTACAGAGGGATAAAACATTGTACTAGACTTGGTCAGATGCGTAAGAAAAATTGACATGTTATAAACATTATCAGTAGGTTTCGATGTCGTCAATGATGCTTGAATGATAAATATAGTATAGTCCACTTAGGTCTCGTAAGATGAAGATGGACTAATACTCAAATTTTTCCATAATTCCATGAGTAGACTTCACGATACCATCCGAGTTCACTTAGCCTTGCTTCCCAAAAGGTAATACATCCATCATATAGGGCAGTTTATTCCGGTACGTAGGGAATTTAGCAAGTCCGTGATCCGACGCCGAAAAGTATCATAGCAGGGGACTTTAGACAGTGAGTTCATTTAGGTCGCCATGAGAACACGATCAAGTCGTCAAAAATTTTAATGTTTAAATAAATTCCATGTATGCTATGAGCAGTAGCAGAAGTTGGACCCCAAATAATCATACCCGAGAGTCGTTGATATTAATAAGCTTGCGTAAATCGAGCTCATGTTGGTCAGGAATATGAATAAAACGATTGATATCTTCCGCAATAAGTACATAAATGACAATAAACTATGATTCCATATGTATATTGTTATCAATTAATTAGGGAGTTAATTTATTTAAATGGTCGTATATATTTTGTTTATTTGGCCAATAAATTGCAATTCCCATCATAAAAAATAGCTCATGGCAGTCTAAGCTTTCCTTGGACAAAATCAGTTACATGGAGACTTTAAAATTGTTTGGGGTTAATCTATCTGCCTACATTTATTTGTAATTGCTCGTGATGGCAGAGATTTTGTTAAGCTCCTTTCAATACTAAATAGTTGGTCGTAAATGGATGATGCTTGCAATCCGAGTACGGATCAAATATGACATATTTTTGGTAAGCCGAATAAGCCACACACCGAAAAAGAGGATCACTCACGATTATATGAATTCAAAAAGTATCACAATTTTCACTTAAATGTAATTCTAAAAACTGAAAAGTTACTATGGCAAAAATCTTGTTGAGAAAGTTCTCATTACAGCCATCATTGTATGCTAAATGTAACTGCTTAAAGAATTACATCTTTCTTCTTCGTATTATTTACGTTATCTGATATTACATATTCTACTCTTTTTTCCCATTACTACGTCGTCCCGATGTATGTTTCGCGAGTCCTCTCGGTGTTTCACGAGGATCTAATGCAAAAGATACTTCCTACCAGTGAGTTGATTTAATGGATTGAAGACCCTGTCAATCAGTATTACATGAGTACCGATACTTGGGATGTCACCAGTTTTAGCTCATTTCATGGCATTACAACTGACTAGCAAAATTTGAACGTAAATTAGATCCGGTGTTAAACTAACTCTAGAGCATGGCACATGTCTGCCTTCTTTTTTACAATTATTCGGTTACTTTGGCTTTAGTAAAGCATTTATGCTAAAAACAAAATGTCAATCATTGCTGGCAAACTTTCAGAGCATTATTCTTTTAAAAAGGAATCCTGAATCAGAGGGAGAGTGGTAAAGTGGCTCTGGAAGAGATGAGGTCTCCCTAGATGGAAGTGGCATTTGTGAAGGCTGAAAAAATAAGGCTTAGTGATAAAAATGTAAAAGAGGATAGACGACATAAATTTCATGTTATGAATATGTTTGATTTAAGCCTATGCTGCCTAGGTAGAGGAGTTTCATGCGAATTCGGGGAGATTAGATGCAGAAAATTCCTAACCATTTGCATGCAGTGTTCCTACAGTTGGTGAGTGAGAAGAGGGAGTCTAAACACCACATGCTTTATAGAGGGCAGGCCCGCATAGTAAGCATTTGTGTCAATAGTCTCAATGGTGGCAGGAAATGAATCTTCAGCTCGTTGAGGTAAAAGCCAGCTTTAGACAGGACAGAAAATTGATGTGATAAGCAAGGATATTAATGCATCCCAGAAATAGGGAGAAAGTTGAGGAATATTGACAAACTATCAAATGGGTGCAAAGTTGCACTTAGTATAAATGAGTTTATAGTACCCTTACCTGAAGTAAGAATACTACGGAATACTGCATTAGGATATCGAGTAGACTTGAGAATATTGGCTTCTTAACCTTGTTTTTGATGGTCCGAATATTCTACGGTAAACTAGACCAGGAGGTATAAGAAAGTGTGAAAGTGCAAAGCAAAAGGATCCTTGTAGGTATACCAAAAATAGATATTGTAAAGAGAAATCGAGGCCGTCAGTAAGGCCTGTGATTCATAAGAGCAGAATTAGCAGCTGATTTACAGTAACCAGTAATATCTCATTATTACTATTTCCTCCAACATGCTTGAGAGCCCGCGACACACTACGTTTTGGTTAGGAATGTTCTAAATCCTAAAAAGCTATGGGTTTTTAGGAGAAGAGATGCTGGCATGCGTTAGGGACAGTTTGTACTAAGAATATTCTAATATGAGCTCCGAAAAAGCTCATTAACCTTTACAAATTTTAGCACTACGGATGAAATCTGAGGCAAACGCAACTTTGCGTCACATACTAGGTCAATGCAAGACGCGTCTAAAGTCCAAAAACGTAAAGTTAGATGGATGCAAAAAATCTCAAGATATGGTGAACAGTGAACCAAAACCAGCTACGGAGCGGATAGGATCAAGCAAAAATAGGAGGAATAGTAAAGTTAGAAATGCTCCTAACCCCAGACGAAAAAAGGAATCCTTTTGCTCTGCTTCATTGAATGGGTGATACGATTCCTTCATTTTTAATGCTAAATTGAGAATCCTATTCAACCTACCTTTCTTTTATATATCCTATACGATGAAAATTTGTTTCAAATATCGGACGCCGCCCACCTTATGCTTCCCTCATATCTGCAAGATAAAGCCTTGAAAGCGACTATGTGAATTTTTTCTCACATCGGATCAAATTCAAGTTAGCATAAACTGTTCAAATGAGTTTCTTCTTATGTATTGAATGAAGCAGAAATTTTAAGTTTATATGAGTTAGGTAAGAGGATGCCTATGAACTATAATGAGTAATTCGGAGTCCGCACTTTTTACCATCATCTATCGGAAACTCAGAAAGATTTAGGTGAAAAGGCCTATTTGATGCTCCAAATACACTTTTACATGATAACACGTTTTTATTATTCTTTTACAGCGGGATTATGTTTGCCTATCTCTTGTGAATACCTTCAAAGATGGGAATCCCATGACATCCCTACCAAAAGGCTAGTCGTGATTTTCATTGAGTCACCGCAATTAGGCATTTGCACCTCAATGCCTCTAGCTCATTAAATAGACTTCGGGAGAATCTTAGCATTGTTCACTATTTTAAAGTCGAATTGGGTATTATCCATCTTTGTTGATAATCCCATAGGTTGTATGGAGATCAAATCTGAGAAACACGAGGCAGTTGTGTGTTTGGCAGCAATTGGCAACAAAATCCGGGTGGCAACAAACCAAAATTTCAACAAATGTACCTTTTAGACACAATCGCAAAAGTTCCGGTCAGCATCTTAATATGTTGATACATCACTTAATTACAAACCCTCATATTGCGACATGATTCCTTGTACATGTCAACAAAACAGATTTTGGAATATTCAGATAAAAAGACTTCTATATTACCATTTTATCATGAATACGAATTGAATTGACCCTACTTTAAATAAGGTGATGCAAGATTAATAGTCGAATAATCCCACAATTATCTGAGAAGGCCTCACGATGCCATCGAATCACACTTAGCCTTTCCCCCAAAAAATTATTATTCTCCAGAGTGGAGTGCAGTTTCGAACTCGCCTGGGTCTCATTTGCACCATAAGAGGGTGCTGGCAGGTCACCACTAAGCCACACTGTCACGGGTGCCAGGGGGTCATGGGGCAGCTACAATGAAAGTATGGCTTATTTGAAATAAAATAATAAAACTAACCTCATACTAGCCCTAATACAAGCATACAGAATTAGTTATTTGCATCTTCATTGTAATCTCCATGCTTACGACAAAGTTTTTCATTAACAATTTATAATCCTAGGCTCTGAGCCATGCACTTTGTCCGTAGCCAATTCTATCTGGTATTTCTACCCGTTGGCTGATACTGGTGCCAAATCCAAATTCCTATCAAAGGCAGCAATAAAGGAGGGCCAGAACCTTCAATGTGGGCTTCGAATACCTTTGTACCAACTTTGAAACAGGAAAGAATATGGTCAATCATCGAATGAGAAAACTCTCGCTAGGGCTAATAGCTTCTAAAAGAATCTTGTTCTTCTGCTGGCCAGATAAATCTGTAGTCTTCGAAGAGATGTCATTTATTTGTGCATTTATCAGAATTAAGTCTGAATCCTAGTAATACTTCTCAAAAAATGTCGCCATCCTTGAATGCCTTTTTATGTCTGGACCAGAGACTTATTCCATGATCTAAAACAAAATTCGAAATTGTAGCCGTCGAAGAAAGGGACTCTGCTTATTGTATTTTCCCAAAGTTACTAGACTCTGTTTAAGAGGCTGCATTCGAGTAGACATTTAAGATAGTATGAGGATAGACAAAATGAGTATATTGGTGAATCGTAGCCCATTAAATTAGGAGGATTTATTTGCCGATAGAATAAAGAAAAGCGATGCCACCCTCAATTAAAAGCACTCTATTCCTCTCCCTCTTCTGTTTGCATCTATTTCACTGGGCATGAAAAAGCGAAGTCTACCGAAGTCGACTATGTTTATCCGAAATAAACATCGGCTTTCTAAGAGATAATAAAAAAATAAATTAGTTACATATGCAAAATAGATGATTTTAACATGTCGCTAAGACAAGAAATATGAAATAAAAATTCTTACAACACTAGTATGGCAACACAAAATTGTATGTTTGAGGAAAATTGGAGCGATGAACTGAAAGTCCAAATTAAATAAAGTGAATCCATTTCATTATGCGACATGCACGCAAATAAGTTAGTGAGCGTGAAAGGTATGTATTCCCTAGTATACAGATAAATTTAAAATCATAAGTGGGTTGACCTCGTTGTCACAACTTGGTCTGGTTGTCCGGGAGACTTAGTATAACGCACCTAGCCCGAAGTCCTCTGCCGTAGTAGTTACCATAATTCCTAGCATCAGACAGTGGACTTGGTACATTCTCAAACGTTTCGCCGGCGTCATAGTCGGCATCGTCAGTAAGTTTTACCAGTCGTAGCAACATATTACAACTAGTCAGAGACAAGTGAAGCCGATCCTTTGACCAAACGTGTGCTAAACAGTTGTGGTATCTCCCTTTATGCCCTGGCCTATCACATTTCCTATATCCTCCAATCATGTCTTCACTGTCACAATATTTTACTTGCTTAATTAACTGTGGTACGGTGTGCCGTTTTGAGCGGCTTTTATGACAACCCTCCGCACTCCACGCTGGCCTTAATCCCAGCACAAGGATTAAGGGCGGCGAGAAGGCCAGCGTGGAGTGCGGAGGGTTGTAATAAAAGCCGCTCAAAACGGTACACCGTACCACAGTTAATTAAGCAAGTAAAATATTGTGACAGTGAAGACATGATTGGAGGATATAGGAAATGTGATAGGCCAGGGCAGAACGGGAGATACCACAACTGTTTAGCACACGTTTCGTCAAAGGATCGGCTTCACTTGTCGCTTTGACGAGTTGTAATATAGTGCTACGAATGGTGAAACTCACTGACGATGCCGACTACGATGCCGGCGA
>CAAALY010244530.1:0-11250 GCA_900617795.1 Protopolystoma xenopodis
GAGCGAGGTAACAACATCACAACAAAATTCAGGCTTGCGAGTTAAGAAAACTCACCGGCAAATTCCTAAATAGTGGTATATATACACTAAAACTGGCCTATTTGATCGAGTATTGGGTGATTTGGTTAGTTAAGGTCATATGTCAACTTCTATGCATGTGAGATACAAACACTGTTAGCTTTTTCTAGCAAATCCCTAAATAACTAACTTTGGGATTAGATTGCAGAGCCCTGAATAAACTATCCAGCAATGGACAAATTACATTTTGATGAATTGTTAATTTAGAAATAAACAATCTGATATATTTCGCATACGATGTTCTAATTAAATTGCAACCTTCATCTAAGATCTACCAATTTCTTAAATTATCATTTCACAAAGATTAAACTTGATATTTTTGTTTGGTTTGATACATAGATGTATGCTTTATTAAAATATCTGTTAGAAAATAATGTTATATGCGAATGCCTGTTCTTCATTGCAATTCATATCTGTCCTGTAACTCAGCTGTTCCCCTCTTGGTATGCTATAGTAGGTACATTACAACAAGATATAATGGCAATTTGAAAAACTATTTTAGTCAAAATATTTTTTCTAATTAAATTTGCTTTATCATATATAATCTTTTAAATGATATAATTAGAAGAGAATTGCTATTAAACAGAGGTTGTGAAACTAAATCTGTCATTTTTTTCTGATTTTAAACGTTTCTATGGAGCTTTCTTATTCAAGCAACCAAATTTTTTGATTATGTAATATAATATGTGTTTAATGATTATAATATTTCATTGCATTGAACGTTGCAATAAGCACTTATAAGGTGCAAGCATTAAAAAAAACATAATAGAACTATCTTAATAGACTGATATTCAATTAATTCTCGTTAATTCCATTTTATATCCTTATTAGATAATATTATCTCAAATATTAGACAATAACACATATATATTCTGGTTCTGCACAAAGCTTCACAATTCTTCATGATATACAAATACAATTTGATTTAGTCATTTTCTTATACAACTTCCATTTTGATTTGGTTTCTGCTTATATTAAACATTTTATACTTCTGCATCAAGTATTTTGTGACTTAGGCAAATATCTGTATCTTAATCATCGGCACGAGCAGTGTAATAACTTTCATATTTTAGAGAATGTTCGTGCAATCACGATTAATATGTTTTTAAAAAGCTGTTAGTAATAGTTTTAAAAGTCTTTATCTATTGCATTATATTGCACATATACCACAATCCTAAAATTCTAATTGCTTATTTTGTCTTAAGTTTTAAAGCGCCCTAAGCGTAATCAGCTAAATATCTACATTTAAATTTAAAATTTCGTCAGAGTAAATAAGTTGAATTTTTTAAATTCGTAAGTTTTAAGCTGCAAGCTTGTAAAATATATTTTTTTAAGAGCATTACACGCTGAAGTAGACAATTACTTGCGTAAAATTTAAAATAATCAGTATCATCAATTATATGTGGCAAAACTAACAATCAAATAGAACCTCATAAGCAGCCCATTTAATTTGCAAATATTAAAACGGATACTAAATAACCTATCATTTACTGAAATTCTACTGATCGTTGATATTATAAATATACACATTTTCTATTATAACGACTAACTATACTTTATTATCTGCTTCAAATATACAAAATAATCTAGAGAATATCACATATGCATTTGTTTACTAAACAACATTTGACAATTCTTGATGATTTTAATGTAAAATTAAATGCGTAAAATCCCTTACTAACTTTAATTATGATTCTATTAATGCATACCAGAAATATTTTATCTTTTTGCATGAAATTGAATTCTAAATTATCTGCATAATCGTAGGGTTAAACTAGTATAATTGTGGGATAATGGAATAAATCAAAAGTAGAAAATATTGCAATTTGAGTTATATGATCTTCTACTTATTCAAAACGATATGATCAGATGGATAAATTTAGCATAAAAAGACTGCCGCCCAAAAAGAAAAAGTCGAAATAAATTGTGAATATATTCAATTAGTGGTCCTAACAATAATTTCCTTAGTGGTAAGGATTTAGTAAAAAGAGTTTGAATAAAGCTAAATAAAAACGAAAAATCAAATATAATGTATATTTGCTATTAGAATTTAGCACACATTTCTTGTTTTAAATGTACCTTTGCATCCCTTCGTAAATGTAAGCTAATTTGCAACGGAAAGCATCCGGTCTTACACCACTGCATCCAAGGATTTGCAAAGACATTGTCTTTAAATTTTTGTCTTAGCAAACTTTAAATTATGACAAGTTTACGTCAGCAGCTTTGGTTTAAATAGAACTGGCGATAAATCCCACAGAACAAACATTATTTCACTGTAAAGATAATTTAAATTAAGTAGAAATGAATTCAACTCGCTTTTAATATTAAAGCTAAGCTATTCATGCACATGTTAAAGAATCCCAAACAAAAAGGGCTTCAAAATTCTGTATCAGTTAATCATTATAGTTTAACTCATATAAAAATCAACTCTGAGTACGTGTGTTGGGATATTAGACAGGTTAATTTTACTGAGTTTGTTTGTATTCAAATCAACAATGCTTTTATTAATATGTCTTATTAAATAAAAATTAAACTTGCTTCTTTATTTAAAAATAATAATTTTTAACCTCTAATTGATGTAAGCATGAATTAAAATAATTTGCCCTCTTTCTGAAAAATTATTGCCGAAAATATTATTAGAACAATTAGCCTAATACTAAAAGAATTCGCAATTTTATTTAAACAATTATAACCATTTAAAAAATGCTGCAAGTCACAAAAGAAAGAAAAAGTTACTTATTTTCTTTATAATATTTCTTGTTTCAATTAGCATCTATTTCATTCTTTAGTCTTCGATATCTAGATAGCTAGTTTACAAATATCTAACTCTTGGTGGTCGTCCACACTTTATTATCAGGAATCATCTATTCATCCTAACTGTTAAGAGTCAAAGTGTCAGAATACTTAATTTGAAGTTGGGTCAGAAATAACGATATAAAAGCAAAATAGTGAAAATAACTAGTATAAGAAGCTTACGTTAAAGGTGAGTAGAATTATTCAGTGAAGAAACTGAAAAATTTTCTGAAATGCTCGTTTGTTACGATTAATTTTGTGAAATAATTTAAATAATCATACATGACATAAAATTTACATGGCTGTTTAGGCAATTCTTAAATATAAAAAAGCATAGAGAATAACTTGAAAAAGTGGACATTCTTAGCTTCCTACAAATCAACTTAAAAGTTATGTTCATTTTTAGGGTAATTTCAGATTGACATTAACACAATTTAAAATGCTTTATCTTAGGAAGATAACCCATAAAAATGAGAGGTAAGAAAATATTAGCTAGATAAGTTATATTGTTAATAATATATGGCGCCTGGAATAAAATAAAAATATGCAAGGAAGGCATAAATTTTTGCATAAAAATGAAAAATTATAAGTCTTTTCCTAATATTTGTATACGTGAGATAATTTTTTAATATATCAATGAACTTTGCTATATCTTGCATATCTCTGAGTAGATATAAAACAGCAAGTTCAGCAAGGAAATTTTGTAATAAATTTGCAAATTATTGCTCAATAGTAAGGGCGCAAGAAATCTTTCCAAAATAAAGACAGGCAAGTTAAGTTAGTGCTACATTAGCCTGGAGAAAGATCTACAGATTTTGGGATAGGTAGTCAGATAAATTTTAAAGCAGATATTTAACGCTTCATAAATATTGGGAATTATTTTTAGTTGATTTAAGCCATATTTACCAGAAATTTACTTTAAATTTAGAAGATAGAAGAGATACACTTGCACAGTTTGCAAAGTATAACTTGATAAAATTAGAAAGCTAGGCCATTAAAACTATATATTCTTCAAAAAAATAAGTAATTACCCTTTTAAAGCTGCATTTTTAAACAATATTAGCAATGCTAACGACGCTTTTGGTTAGCCCATTCTAAATAATGTCTAGATGCAAACGAATACTGTGACTAGCACAAAGATTAGTCTTTCAACCTTATTCGTACTAAATCAAAATATCATGTCTTTACCTGGGGATTACAAACTTAAAGACCTCAGCTTAACACCTCTGAGATTTTGTCAGTTCCATTAACTGATGCTGCTAATAATTATCATCAATCTATATAAGGATATTAAAAGAGTTGCTCTCCTATAAACACAACGCAATTTTGCCATAATGGACGAGCTTTTTCTATACGGAAGTAAATTAAATGTCCTGTTAAAATTTGTGTAAAAAATAGCATAATTAGGTATTCAATAAATGCTGGTTAAGTTTTTTAAACTATCAATTTATTTATAATCTGATAAAATACATCTTAGAAACATAGCATTGTAAATCTGCATTGTAAAAAAGCAAGCAGTGCGGTAGCATTCTACTAATATGCAAAGCGACTTTTACTTTATTAAACTGCTTATTCAGAAACTTACTCTCTACTAAATTATTATTAAAAAATTAATCAGTCCAATAAAGCGATTCTAAATCAACTTTAATAAAATTAATATAACTTTGGTTATTTTAAATTAAAGACGAATATTTGTTAAGTAAATACAGATTTTAGTTAAAATTGTTAAGATGTGCTAGAAAAATATATATATCCTACTATTTAAGGACTTAATAGAAGATATTTATATCAATGGCAAAAACATTTTAAAATTAAAATAATAAGGTAAATAATGTATAATAGCCTCCAGATATTTTATTGTCATATTATATGTCTTTACATAACCATGTTAGCTAGCATTATTGATTCTGATGTCTATCTTGTCTGATAATAACTCATTTAAATTTTCAAAAAATTTCCTGTTTATTATTTAAAAAATCGACTTAAGTTAGTAATTAGTATAAACCGTGTTAAAAGAATTTAAAATGCACTTTGTGAAAAACCTCTAATTTAAACATACAATTTCTTTGAAATAAATTCTTTACTCATCTTTTAGAAACCGAATTTCGATTTATATTGGAGAAACAAAATCTGTTGACTGTCTACTAACCAATCCACTTGTAATATGACTTTGAAGGTCAGATTGCTGAGCCGTAGTAAACCATCGAACATCTCTTACTCCTTTGACGCAATGCTTTTTATAACTTAGTGAGATTACTTTACAAATTACTTTTTAATTAAATGTCAATTCACAATTTATAAATTTCTAAAAATATACATTTAATATTCTACCTACATTGCACACTCATTTGAGATCAAACATTAGCTTAACTTATCATTTAATTAAGAATGAATTTAATATCCTTAATTTTTTATAGGAAATTCAAGTATGATATATAGAAAATTCTGTAATAAAACAATGTTATATGTAAATGCCTAAACTGATGGTGGTCTTGCTGGTCCTGTGGACACGTAGCTATTCACTAAAGTATGTACATACTAACTGTACACTAACAAAACGCTTTATATTTTTTATTTTCAAACTTTTTAGAATTGTAGTCCTCAAAAAATAATATATAAATCAGTTGAGTTATTTAAAGTGGATTTTTGAGAAAAGTTCTTCGAAAATAGAAATTATCAATTAATTGTTAAATAAATAATTGCCTAAATATAAAAAATATATAAAAATTATATTATTTATTGCACTTAAATTTATCTTTTTGGTTGTATATAAATATTATAAATCAAGGTAAATATTTATTAATCAAGTTCAAAAAATTCAGGTACACATATTAATGTTAATTTCGAGACCAAAATTTTAAAATAAATACTAATTCAAAGACAACATGCAAAATGTAAAATGATAAGAATATAACACACACCTTTTTTGTGTATCAATATATAATTATAAAATATAAAAAAATAATTATATCAGAAATCATTTTATAATTCAGATTAAAAGTAAAAGAGTCCATATAAAATGCAGTAATTAAAAATAAATGTATACAATAAAATTTGAATTGATAGAATTTGTAATATACTTAATACTGTTTTCCAGATCAACAGAAAACTATATTTTCTGTATACTAAACCAATCATAAAATAAAAATAATGAGAAAAAAAATTCAGAGCCTCACGAAATATATTACAAATATAAAGATTAAAAAAATATTATTTTAGCTTAAAGCAGCAAATAAAATAAAAGTATTGTAATTTTAAAAGATTTGTTGTCGATGCTAATTACAATTTTTATTCACCACTAAGTAATTTCTAGGATTAATCATCTAATAGATTAATAGAGTTAAATTCCGTTTTATCAAATATTTAGAAATAAAAAATATCCCTACATTAGCCTTAATTAATATGATATTCATTATTTGTTTAAACAAGATTTAATGTATTTTATAAAAATTATTCTATTATGTATAATGAAAAAGTAACAAAATCGTCTCATCTTGTTTTTAAATTTATATGATTCTTAAATTTTATTACAAATATGCTTCGATAAGAGATGATTAAAAATTACTTTCTGACAAATTTATATTCTCTTCAGAACTGTTGTTAGCCAGATGTCTCATGTGTTAACCTAAGTTGTAATGTACCTAGTCATACATACATGATAATATTTAACTAATAATTATATGAGCTCTGCCGAAATATAATCAATAAATAACTAAAGGATTTTACATTTAACTATACCGGTCAAAGTTTTATGCATCTAAAATCAATCTTAATTAATTTTTAGTTAATAAAAGACAAATTAAAATTTATATCATGTTCGTAGTTTATATAATGACCTTAAATATTTAAAAGCATTTCTAAAGCTAAAAAATATAACATTCAAATAATTTAGTTTTAGGTATTCGTAACCCCTATAAAATTTCTTGTTTTTTCTCAAGATTCTCTCTTACTACTTAACACTTTTTGGTAATTAATTGAATAAAATTTATTTTATTCAATTTATCGAGCTAGGCCATGCCTATATACATACAGTATGAGGAGAATTCTATAGCAACAGTGCTTCACAAATTTTAAATCAGTTAATCATTTTTGGTTAAAAATCAAATTAAAATTAATTATTTCCCGCTGTGCTGGGCTATTATTCAGGTTTACCTTTAAGCGTTCGTTTTTATTTAGGTCAAATACGCTTTCTTTAATCTGCTTTATAAAATAAAAATTGAATTTGTTCCTATGATTAAAAAAAAATTTTATTAAACCGTAATAAATATTTTCAAAAATCAAGAAATTTTGCCTTATTTCTGACAAATGAATTCCTGAAGTTTTATAACAACAATCGTTTAAATAAGTAAAAATTAGATATTTTATAAGAAGAATTATTACTATTAAAATAAAATAGTGTACGTCACAAAGAACGATAATGTTACCTATTTTCTTCTTTATATAACCTATTTTAATTAGTATATCTTTGATTTAGATAGCTAGTTTTTAAATCCGTAGCTGTTACCGGTCGTGCACACTTTATTTATAGAAATTATTTTTCCTCCTACTTGTCAAGCGTCAAACTTTTAGTAATACTCAAATTTCACTGAATTCAGAAGTTAGGACTTGTTCGCGTAATAGTAAGAATCGCTAGTATCAGAACAATACTTTAAATTTATGTAGAAATATTGATAAAGGAATAGTACAAATTCAATCAGATGTTACTTTGTTGCGGTTACTTTAGCAAAATAATATAAATAAACATACATGTCCTAAACATCTAGTTGCAGGACATGGAATATATAAATAAAAATACGGATAGATAATGAGCTACAAAAGTGGACATTTTTATTTTCCTGTAAATTAACTGAGAAGTGATGGCCAGTATCTGGGTAATACCAGATTAAGGTAAACTCAGAAAAAAATACAGTACTTTTATCAAGATAAGCCATTATAAAAAGAGTTCTGATTATCAGATGGTAAGTCAGTATACTTCATAATAAACGGAGTCTGTAAAACGGAAATAAAGAGTTGCGCATTAGACAGAAATATCTGCATATGAACTAAGATAAATGGCCCAAACTCATTAAAAATTCTTAAAATATGATTACTTTGGAGACAAAATAAAAAAAGCAATTTACAGTAAAAGTACGACTAAGCAAAATAATAAGAAGCTTATCTACATATCTGCACTAAAAAATCAAATTAACTCAAGAGTGAAATTATATATATTAAACCATGGACTTGGCTATATATTAAGCATCTTTAATTTAACATGGATATGGTAAGACCATTAAAAAGGAAACGTGTTGATAAAGGAAATATCGTTAACTAAGCTTAAAGGGATCACCAGGAAGAAATCAAGGCAAAACACTTTCCGAAACAGAGACAAACAATTTTAGTCATTAATAGTTTAGCGTAAAATAAGGTCTACAAATTTAAGTCTTGGTGGTCACAAAAATTATGATGTAGATAGTCACAGCTCTTAGAAATAATAGGCAGTATGTTTAAAAGATCAGAGCCATATTAACTTAAAATTTACTTGGATTTCAGTATAGATGAGGAATAGACAAAAGGTTTTGCAAAAAATAAGTGGACTGAATTAAATAGATAATCCACGGACACTACATCTGCTACATAAAAGCATGGGAATCAAAGCCTAAATTTTCCACACACCTTAATAATATTATCAATTTTAACGATGTTTTAAAATTATTATGCAAGATAGAGTCTTGATAAAAAACTAATTGTTACTAAAACCAAGATCAGCTATCAGAATTAGGTATGTACTTGACTATTTCTTGGTGATCTCGAAACAATTCGGGATGTGGAAAGAACGGCAAAAAAACGAATGGATAAGGAATATATCTTTAACTATAAAAAATTAGATCCCAATTAATTTGCGGGTGTGAAAAATTCAGAAATCAAGCCAAAATTATTAGTAAGTTCTAAATAGCATGGTGCAACATCTACAACAGTTAGCGAGGGATACAATTAATGAATTAAGTAGATGGTCTACTCAAACTTAAAAATTACAGAAAATGGTAATCTGGCATGGTTACGCTATATTAGTAGGGATAATAATTAGTTCGGTCACCTATTTGTAATGCAGCCTTGATGAAAATGAATACAGTGAGTAAAAACTTATTTTGGCTTTTAAGTATCAATAAACAAAATAGAAAATTCGTGATATTTACAATGAATGTCAAGGATAAGCTACTTTAATTACGAAATTAAATTCACAGACTCGAAAAAGATTAGGTAAAACATGAATGTCAGGAATTTTTGAAATTTTTCTATTTATGTAATATTATAGATTGAAAAAATAAGAAGAATGAATTAATTTTGAAGTAATAATTAATTTTGACAAAATGGTTGACATCAAATAGTAGCATAGAGATTTCACATAATATAGTTTATTTTGTTAGAAAAATATCATATAATATCGCTAAGCAATCAAGTAATAGGACGAAATATATATAACTTTAATAGTTAATATCAAACAGACCTTAAAGATTACTATAATCTTAACGTCTATTGCATAAATATCCTATGTAGTTAAAGCACCATATACAAAATTCTAATATAAATAGATACAAATACATTATAGCTTTTGAGCCTTTTAGCTAATAGTTATTCAAATGGGTTATAACATTGCAGCAGTAAATCCTGTAAATAATGTGTATTTATCTGTATAAAAATGCAAAATCTTTGAACTTACATCTTACTGATTTATTATGGAATTAGATTTAAGATTTTATTTAAATTCGTGTTAAATAAAATTCTATACAATAAATGTAAACTAGATAAAATTAATTTCAGGTCCAAAATTTATTTAAATTGATAGAATTTGTAATATACTTGAAACTGTTTTGCAAATCAAAAGCAAACTATATTATTAGTATACTAAACAGATCGGAAAACAAAATGATGAGAAATAACGAGTTAGAGCCTCTAGAAATGTATTGCTACCATAAAGGTTAAAACAATATATTGCCGGTTTATAGCAGCAAATAAAATTAAGGAATTAAAATTTTTTGATTATTTGTCAATAATATTTACAATCATTGTTCACCACTAAGCAATTTCTAGGATTAATCATCTAATAGTGTAATTTAGTGAAATTCCGTTTTATCAAATATTCGCAAATAAGCAACATCCCTTCATTAGCCTTACTTTCTGTGCTATCGTTAATCATTTTATAATTCAAGTAAAAAGTAAAAAGTCTAAATAAAATGGACTAACCAAAAATAAATGTAAACAATAAAATTTGAATTTTGGTGCAAAATTTATTAAAATGGATATTATTTGTAATATACTTCACACTTTTTTGAAGATAAATCGAAAATTACATATTATCAGTATACAAAATTTATTCGAAAATTAAATAATTAGAGAATAATGGCTCAAAGCCTCTAGATTAATTAAGTAAAATTCCGATTTATTAAATAATTTCAAATAGAAAATAACCCTTTATTAGCCTTAATTAATGTGTTTTCCACTATTTGTTTAAACAAGATAAATATATTCTATAAACATTATCCTATTATGTATAATGTATAGGTATATCTGAAATAAACGATAAAAACCAACAATATCTGGTGTTTTACTAGTTTGCATTTATGATAATAAAATCGTCGCTGAAGCTATTATGGATTAGTCCTATTAATATTTATATTTAATGACTTATCTTTTAAAATCAAAATCATCTCATCTTGCTTTTAAATTAATATGATTCTTAAATTTTATTACAAATATGCTTCGATAAGAGTTGATTAGAAATTACTTTCTGACAAATTTATATTCTCCTCAGAACTGTTGTTAGCCAGATTTCGCATGAGTTAACCTAAGTTGTAATGTACCTAGTCATACATACATGATAATAGTTAACTATTCATTATATGAGCTCTGCCGTAATATAATCAATAAAGACAAGACATTTAAATATTTAGTTTTAGGTAGTCGTAATCCCTTTAAAATTTCTCATTTATTCTCAAGATTCTCTCTTATTACTTCAATTTTAATAGTAATTAATTCAATAATATTTATTTTATTCAATTTATCGAGCTAGGCCATCCTAATATTTAAATTATTCATATCTTATTTAGCCCTTTGATATAAATTATTTCCTTCTTTATATTATTCCTTTTTGAATTAAATATTTTAAGTCAATTTGATGAGATAAAATTTGTTACACAGCTCTACATTTGTAATATCATATTTCCCTTATGTAATATAATAGAGAGAGATGCAAGGGCCCCCACGACCAATGGTCTACCTAAGGTTCACAAAGAGGGTGCCCCTCTAAGATTGATTGTAAATAATAAATAAAGTGTGATGCATAAAATCTCACGGTTTCTATGCATACAAATAAGGGACTCTGCCAATTATTGGCAATAT